>APFE030021256.1:4919-103719 GCA_000404065.3 Pinus taeda
GCAGTACCTTGGGGTTTGCAGTCATTAGTGGCAGATCCTTCGCTATCGATAGTGGGAAACCATCATTGTCTCCTGATCGATAGATTCTTACAAGTGTTTGACTTCAGCTCATTTATTCGCACTTGTTAGTTTGTACTGGGTACCTTGATGCTCACTATCATTATCGGTGAGTAGTCTCGCATTTGTTAACGGTATACATCAATGACTGGTAATCAAATGATTTCTCACATGGTCGACTTCAGATCATTTATTCCCATGGTGTAGAAATGTACCACGGCGGTCGGTGAAGACCTCAGGTTGTATTGGCATTCATTAATTCACTTGACAGTTTCTTCTGTTACTGCTAGTTGATACCACTCCACCTTATATGTTGCGGTCATTCATGGCGACATTCTATATGCTGACACCTAAGTTTGCAGTGCAGTACCATCCTTTTCCATCATGTTCAGTTGGTACCTTTTGGGATCAGTCTTTGATATCATTGATCCATTGTATCTTTCAGCATCATTGACAGTGTTATATGTGATATTCAGACATGTACTTGTTCGATCACGATCAGATGATCCATTATGTATTTTCCAGTCATTTATACTTGTATACTTAGTGGATCCACTTGTACTTGATATGAGGACATGCTTTGATTTCTCTGAGCATGGGTATGCCCGCCTCAGACGGTGTTTCTTTCTGATCTTCTTTTGTGGCCTAGCAGGCTGAATTCTTGGTAAGTACTCCTCGGTCTTTGGCAGATTTCCTTTCCATGTACTTGCTTAATATATTTCGGCCATCATGTACCCCTTTTGACCTCATATATTACGGGGCATCTGTTATAGCTCCAAATCTCACTATTATGGTTTGTGATGCTGCACTCATGGCCTAGGGCAACCCCTCCTCCTAGACCTGATCCAAAATCTAAAAAAAAGTGTTTTATTCCTTGTACGCGACATTTCCCTGAGTTAAATGCGTGTATACGCAGTTTCATATATATACCCAACCCCCGTATATGTATTAAAACACTTAAAAAAATATAAAACTCCTTATTTTTGGGTGGATATCGCGGGTTTTACCTACTGATCACCTGTTAGTGCCTGTGGCCTCAACTGTTCCCAACCAATTCCTAACTAAAAAACTACTTTGGAATTGGTATAAAAAGACATCAAAGGGAAGGCCTAAAGGAGGAGAGAAGAGAGAGAAAGGTTATTATACTGAGATTTCCCCCTGATTAGGTCTGAGAAACCTTATGCCTTCTGCACTTCCCCCATTTGTACAGGAAACCCTTATTTCCTTGTGATTTGATGTTCATCCCTTGGTTATGGAATCATGGGGTGAGTCTTGGAAGGAGATATGCTAGAGGCTTGAGGCGGGACGGATCCAGAAGGAGGTTGTGCTTGGAGCCTGCAAAGGTTGCTCAGGTGATATCACTCTTTTTGTACTTTCTATTTGTCTATAATAAAGAAACACGTCTTGATTCCCGATATGCTTCTTCTTTATGTTTATGATGTTCATGTTTGAATTTCATGTATGAATGGATGTATAAACGTTCCTAACTAACTTCGTTCTTGTATAACATAAAGATGATTTTTGTATAAATCTTTTTCCATATACTACTGCATTCTTTGGAATTGTTGGTTTTGCAGGGCAAAGGAGCGAAAGGGACGTGAAGAAGGGTTTGGACCTTGAGGAACTACCCGAACGTAGGACCTGAGGTACATCCTTCTTACTTTAGAATTAGCTTTTGCTAGCATAATGGCTGTGTACGTGCATGTTTCTTTGTTTAGACAACTTTCAATCTGCTAGGGTTCCACCCAAAAGCCCTAGGGGATAAAATCCCTCAACAGGCACGTCATACAAGTTTGCTCTACTGAATTAGTCTATAATCAGGTCACTGTGGGATATTTGGCACAACACTTCATTGGAGAATCCAATTGGGGTTAGACTGGTGGCATTGGAAAGAGGACATAGAGGGCTACCACAGGTCACAATTTCAGAGCTAGATGGTCTAAAATTATAAAGATACGTCAGAGGCAATATCGAGCTCCTACAAAGTGAAAAAAGGTGTGTATATTTTTTTAAATGTTTGCTTAAGCTTCGTTTGAAAAATTATTTTGAAGGAATTCAAAGGGCATAGTAAAGCATTATTATCGGTAATTGATGCCCCAAGGAAAGAAAATGGAACACTGTTATAGACCATTTTGGGCACTTCAACCCCAATCATAAATGTCCATAAATTGAGGGCTTCTAAGTCCCTAAAAGTGTTGCTTCACTGCCTAAAGGAACAAGGTCAACTGATTACATCATCTCCCAGAAATTCTCCACTAAAAACTGCTCATAAATGGTCAAAACTGGACCATACTGAAAGCTCAATGCATAGGGTGCGATGCATATCACCTTCCCAATGTACAAGGTGCAATGCATACTGATTTTCTCCTTTGTAGGGTGCGATGGTTGGGAATGGACAAATGGTAGGGACAAAAATGCGAGGTGGAAGATCATGAAATCTTCCAGAAGCTTCCCCTCTGACACTTGCCTCTCTATTTTCGACCAGGGATGAGTAAGAGATCATCATTCTCCAAGTGGAAGTAGGAACTATCAGAGAGAACACACTAATCAAGATTCCAGAAGATGACTCACCTCTCTGTAATCATCTATATATGGATCCCTCATCACAGAGATCCAAAGGCTGGAATTTGTATCTTATAGAGAATTGTTGTTGGTTTTCTGGTGTACATTCACAGTGTTGGGTGATCTAGCTTTTCTTGAGGTGAAGAAGGGCTTCTTAGCTGGAGGATGATGCTGGGTTAGAGTACATGGTTGTAATCCTCTTGCTACTTTTCATCTTAATAAAGCTATTCAAGTTTTCCTCCATATTCTTGTATGTTTACTTATATGCATTTGTATGGTTAACACACATCTGGTTCTGTGTTATTTATGAATATAGATCTTTGTTCTTTGATAGTAGTATGTTGTTGTGATTCCACAGGTGCTCTTTGAAGCTGGGAAGACGAAGAAGAAGTGGAAAAAGCTCTATCAGGAAGGAAAGGAAATCAAGTGCAAGACTAAGGTTGGTCTCCTTGGTTCCCCTCTTGTCTATTTTCATAAAGGAAAACGAAAGTATACTTTACTTGTTTGTTTCTAAGATAGCTACCAGTCTTAGTGGGAATAGCAGCATCTGAGTGGACACTATTCCCGGTAACATATAGGAGTCTGAAGAGCATTATCCATCTTCTCTTCTACAATCAGGTATTGTGTCTTGAAATATCAAAGATACTTCCATCGAGACATCGTCTTTGCTACAAAGTAGTCAAAGTACATTAGGACATCGACCTGTAATGGGTTGGCCTCCTCACCTGACACATCTAAATTATAGCCCAACTTCACAATCAAGGTTTTTTTTTGTGTGAATCAGCATTTCATATTACGATAATAATACAAATTTACAAAAGGTCTACTCGTGCAGATAGAAGACAGCTTTCCTAGTTCTAATACTAGCCATCATGACCAAAAGGACCTCCTGAATAACCCTAGGGCACACCACGCAGGGCAGCAGGAAAAGTCAGGGGTATGACCAAAAAAACAGACAGTGAAACAACAGAGAGACATCAAAACCATGGTGTAACCCAATCCGAGGCTCACAGAGAGCAACAAAAACCAAAAACCGATAATACGCAGTGATCTAGAGAGTAGACCCCTGACCCAGGGATTGATCCAGTGCTTGCAGTAGAAAACCGTTACATTTCAAGAACAATATAGTTCTTGGGGGATTCCTGACCAGTCAAGGCCTTGGCTCTGCCTTCCTGAGGAAGCGAAGAGCGTATTCCCTGACTTGTTCCCGGTTTTTCCTCCGCCTGATCCCCAACACCTGCAACTTGCTGAGAGATTGAGCATCGTAGAAGACTGATCAAGACTGTGAAATTTTTGGAAATGGTATCTAATTGTTGCTCCATACTGTTGATTTTACAGTCCAAGCCTTCCAAGATTGCCTCATGCTCCGCAGAAGTTGCGGCAATAGCTTGTTGAGCTTGTCGAGCCTGGCTGATATAATCTCCCTGCATGCTTATGGATTTTTCCAACATCAACTTCATCCGCCTTTCCGCCTGTGTGCAGACATATTGGGTGGCCCGGGTTGAAGGTGTTCCAGGGTCCAAAACCCATTCCATATCCTTCTCTATCTCATGCTCCTCCAAATTCTCCTCTTCCTCTGCCACTATAGCCTCCAGCTCCTCAATCTTACGTTTTTCCTTCTGAGAGGCCCTCGTCTCATAAGTTCCCTAGCTTGCTTGAGATCCATGTTGGTAGACGCATTCCTGTTGTCGTCTCCCACCATTTTCTTGATAGTAAGCACCGAGCAACACCATATTCTAAGGGCTGAGAAGATGAGTTTCTGCAGAATAAATGAATGCATCGTGATTCTAGCGTTGCTGGGATCTGGAGATATAGGGGAGTGAGCGAGTGAATCACTTGCTGCGTTCCATCTTTTCATCCTCTGACCGCAAATCCTTTCATAATTATCCTTGCTTTGTGGATCATATTGTCGATGATGTATCGGAGTATTGTTATTAAGGTTTCCCCGCTTACATCCCTCCGATGAGTGCCAAGTGTCCATACTTTTAAATGGTGGCCGACAAAACTCATACTTTTCCTTCATGGAGCTGAAGGGAGCGACTCCCGCCTGCTTGCGCATTGAATGCCCATTTCCTGCCTATCCTTCATTCCTTTGCCGACCCTTAATTCCCTTCTCAGTACGATTGATGATAATCATATCCCAATACCTGCAAAGATCACCGTCCCTCAGGCATTATCTCTCATTAACCATATCCTGCCTCGAGAGCAGAGTACACTTGTCTCGTACTTCCGGGCAGGTGATGTCCTACCAACAACTGTCCATGATGATGGTGGGGTTCTCTATACCATAATTCGCCAGATGATCGGCTACTGAATTGGCTTTGCGACGAACTGCCTGAAAGAGTAAACCATTCAAACTCAGAAGATGCTCTGCAATATTCTCTGTCACCTTTTCCAGTCTCCAATGCTAAATGACTTTGCTTGCTTTGGCTCCCACATACAACCTCCTTGCCGTTGTGATTGCAAGTTGAGAGTCCCCTTCAATCACTGCTGCAACCACCTATAATTTCCGAAAAAAAATTAGTCCATGTTCCAACGCTGCGAACTCCATCTCATTATTGGTTGCTTCCCCTAAGGCTCTACTATAGATGTATTGAATTTCTCCTTCGTTGTTCCTGAGAATGCCTCCAATGCTAGCAAGACCAGGATTTCCCCGAGAGGCACCATCAAAATTTAGTTTAAGGAAGCCTGAAGGTGGTCGTTTCTAGATGCTTAAAGTGGTGTTTATCTTCTGTTGGTGATTCACGGTAGCGACGAAGGTTCCTATATCCAGGTTGAAATCTTTCAAGATATGTGCTTCCCCTATTGATGCTTTAGTATCTTGTTCTGGTTTTCCTTTAACAAGCACCAATTGTCTGATATTTTGTATAATGATATCTATAGAGTGATTTATATTTCTAGTTTCGTTTAAGAAAACTCTTCTGTTCCTTTCCTCCCAAATTGACCATGTAATGAAACCTGGCATGGTCTTCCAAATAATGTTAACCATTTTATTGCTGGAGAAATTTCCCTACCAATTCTCGATGGTTTCTTGAATGGATTCTCTTATTCTGTCCGTTTGCTGCAGGGTGGTTTCTGCCCACTTCCACAGAAGGTCTGCCAAATCACATGTGTTGAAGAGATGATTCATTGTTTCTTCCTCCTTACCACACATGGGGCATCTTGACGGGCCACAGAACCCTTTATTTCAGAGATTTTCCCAAGTAAGAGTCTTCCTGTGCATTAGGAGCCAAAGGAAGGTTTTAATTTTTGGGTAGAACTGAGAATCCCAAACTTTGTCGCTCTATTTAACTTTTTCTTCATGCCCCGCATCTTCAATGAATTTTCTAGCTTCTTTGAGTGTAAAATTGCCCCCTCGTTGCTCTCCCCGCCTTAATTGGTCATTGTCTTCCACAATCCTGATTCTTCTTTTGTTTAATAGTGCTTGCAAGTTCCTGATGTCATTTTTTGTATTGGTCCTGTACTTTGTTTCATTAATGACCCAAGTTCTCCATTCCTGATCCCTATTATTGGGCTTCCAATAGCGATTCACTGTCAATCTCCCAAGCTCCTAGAAGCTTCTTTGAAGACCTGCAAACTCAGGCCTTTCCAGCTTGGGGAGTTGTTGCCAGGCATCCTCCCAAAAAAAGGCAGTTTCTCCATTTCAAATTTCCTAGAAGCTATTCTCCTGTATAATGTGTTGGTTTTTACTAGCTAGGTTCCAGATTGATGAGCCTTCTGGATGCTCTTGCATTCTGATTAGGTGTTGGGTATTATGCCATGGAGTGTATTTTTCCTTCCAATGTCTAGCGCAAGGCAGATTGGGTTCCTTCAGCCATCTCCACCATAACTTGGCACCGCAGGTCCTATTGATTGTGGAGGGGTCTTGCAAGTTTAACCCACCCAATTGTTTGGGCTTACATATTTTGTTCCATGCCACTAGTGGCCACTTTTTCCTCTCTGAATAGTTCTTATTTGCTAGAGGACTCCTTTGGGGGTAGGAATTATGGAGAGCAAATACTGAGGAATAGCTTGAAGGACTGCTTTGGTTAATACTAGCTTGCCAGCAAAATTGAGAGCCCTATGGGTCCAGTGATGGCATCTTTTCTCCAAGTTTGCAAGGATCTTTTCCTAATGGATTTTTTTCTAGGGTCTATCAGTTAGAGGAGCTCCTAGGTACCTTGAGGGCAGACTGCCTCTCCGGAAACCTAGGATAGTAGAAAGATTTTTTTGCAACTGCTAGATGAGCATTGAAAAAGAAGATGGTAGATTTAGATAGATTTATTTCCATACCTGAAGCTTTTTTGAAGAGATTGAGGATCCTTTTGAAGCCCAAGGCTTCTTTGACTATTGGAGTGCCATGTAACATCGTATCATCAACAAATTGTTGGTGCGTGGTAGCTGGAATGGGGGCAAGGGCTGTAATCCTCTGATATTTCCTTTGTCCTTCGTGTTGTGAATCAGTCTGCTTAAACCTTCCATCAGGATTACAAATAAGAATGGTGATAATGGGTTGCCTTGCCTGAGTCCTCATGAGGGGGAGAATTGATCAGACGGGGCCCCATTTACTAGAATAGAGAATTTAGTAGATTTGATCAGAGCTAAAATCCACTTTATCCATTGACTAGCAAAGCCGAAAGCTTTTCAAAATTGCTTCCAGAAACTCCAGTTGACCTTGTCATAGGCCTTTTACATATCAATTTGCATCATCATACCTGCCACCTTTCTGGTTTTAAGAGTATGAATCATTTCTTGGGCTAGTAAAATATTGTCCAGAATTTGTCTCCCCTCAACATATGTAGATTTCTCTTCAGAGATGAGGCCCGGAAGAATAGGTTTCATTCTATTAGCTATGACTTTGTAGATAATTTTATACATGACATTGCACAAAGCTATAGGCCAAAATTTTGCAGGGGTGTTGGCATCCTCTTCTTTCGGAATCAGGGCAATGAAGGTAGAGTTGAGAGACTTGAGGATAGAGGCAGAATGACGAGAGTCTTCCACAACTTCCCAGATCTTTGTTTTAACAATGTCCCAACAAGCTTTGTAGAAATTGATGGTGAAACCATCCAGCCTAGGGGCTTTATCATTAGGCATCTCCTTTACCACTTCTTCCACTTCTTCCAGAGAAATTTCTCGAGTCAGAGCCAGGTTTTGCTCATCGATGATTATCTTGGGGATGGATTTGATGACTTGATCAATTTCCTTTGTTCTATCAACCTATGGCTCTTGAGCTATGCTGTTGAAATGCGTAGTAAGAAGGGTTGAAATTTCTTGATGCGTCTTTAGAAGGGTTCCCTGTTCATTTTTGAGACTAAGGATTTTGTTAGCCCCCCTATAGTCCATTGCTGATCTATGAAAGAATTTGGTGTTCTGTTCCCCTTCCTTAATCCATTGAATGCGTGACTTTTGTTTCCAAAGGGTTTCCTCTTGTTGGCAACAGAGCTGCCATTGCTGCATCAACATTTTTTCTTTGTTCATTATTTCTGAATTAATATCCCCAGTGATCCAAACTTTGTGTATTTCCTCTAATTGCTCCTCTAAATTGGCTTTTTCTTTGAATATGTTTCCAAAGACTGTTTTGTTCCAAATTTTGATCTTGTCTTTGATATATCTCAGTTTTCTTTGTAATCTATACATTTTGGTACCTCTGATGCCCACTGGTTCATTCCACCATTTTCCAATAAGTTGAATGAAGTTCGGATGGCTAAGCCAAAATTTCTCAAATCTAAATGGCTTATTTTTTGGCGTGCCCTATATAGCAGCCATTAGAGAAATGGGCCAATGATCTGACCCTCCACTAGGGAGCATATCTGATTCTACTATAACTCCCTCCATCAAAATACTTTCGGAGATTAGAAATTTGTCTAATCAAGAAGCAATTTGTCTTTCACCTCCCCTTTTTTTATTCCATGTGTAAGCTCCACTCTTGGGATAGACATCCACTAAATTAGCTGAGTTGATGAAGTCTAAGAAAGCCTCATAATCCTTGTTGAGTCTCCTTATCCATCCTTTCTTTTCCATGAGGGTGGTTATCATATTGAAATCCCCTCCTATGATTGCCTTAGCCCTAGGAAATATTAGCTTCAGATTCAGCAGAGTTCTCAAAAAAAAAAACTTTTCTTCGAGCTTTTGTGGTCCGCAGACATTAGTACATAAATAGGTTTCCAAATTTCCTACCACCTGAGCCTCTACAACTATGAAAGATCCGGTTGCTTCAGAGGAGAGGAATTTGATTACTTGTGGATCCCACAGAGTGACTAAGCCTCCCTCCCATCCACTACTGGCAGTTTCCATATATTCCATATGTTTGGCTAATTTCTTGCTTATGTTATGAATAGTACTACTTGCACATTTGGTTTCTTACACAAAAATAATATCATGTTTATTCTTTTGGACCTTATTCTTTAAAGGACGTTGTTTCATTTGGCTATTGAGCCCCCTAGCATTCCAAGAGATGACTTTAATTCTAAAACAAGATTTAGTAGTTTAGAGAAAAAGCTTCTAGAGCTTTCATCTTACCCGAATTTATGAGCATTTGTCCCAATTCCTGTAGTGCCTCATGATTGGTTCTGCGTCCTCTTTTTTTTCTTTGTTTGGAACTTGCGGAGGTCTGAAGTAGACCTTTGGTTCAGAAACCCATCCCTTTGGCTACGCCCAGGTTCTTGCTCTGCATTTCCATTTCTACTCTTTGTCTTGCTATTAGTATCTCATTGATTCTCCTAACTTCTTCTTCCAATATGTGTTCCATCCCCTTCTTTTTCCAATTTTCCACCATGTCTGGTAGATTAACTCCTTCTTGCTCTAGTATGTCCATCAATTCCATCTCATCACTTCCAATGTCACTTGTGAGAATTTCTGAGTCTTCATTTTCCACTTCTGTTACCTCTTGATTCTGCAATATGATGCTTGAAGGATTTTTTTCCCTGGTTGTAGTTTCAGGTTCTGTTGTAGTTTTATTTGCTTCATATGTGTTTTGTTCCTTATTGTTGTCTTCTGATTCAGTTTCGGTCTCCAAAGCTACAAAAGCATTTCTAGTATTGCCTTGCGATATGCTTGCATTATTCGGTTGTTTCCTTTTTGCTCTTTGTCTTGCTCTTGGTTGAGTAAAGAATTCCTTGTTCTTCTCTGCCTTGTCTACCTTGGGGTCTTCCACAGTTTTATTTAATGGGCATTCCCTGATTAAATGTCCATGCTCATGACATTTTCTGCATTGGAATGGAATTTTATCGTAGTCAATATCTTGGAAATAATCTTCATTCCTATATTCCAGCCACAGTCCCTCATGCAGTGCCCCAACACATCCATTTCCACACAGATTCTGGCATAGGAGGTATATCTTCTCAGCAGGGTGGCTTCTAAAGCTTTTATGAAGGTCCCCAATTTATCATCTATTTGTTTTAAAACTGCCTATCCCCAATAGTCTATTGGTAGGGAGAAGAGGCGAATCCAGATCGGCACCTGCTTGAAGCTTTCATTTTTTGGCACAAAATTAGGCTTCCAAGGCCTAATGTATAGACCCGTAGAGGCGAACAAATAAGGTCCGCCACCAAAAATTCTATCCTTATCCTCTAGATTAGCGAAAACGACAGTGAAAAAACCTTTGGCTCCAAAGTGCAGTCTAACATCACCTTTGGGTTTCCATTGCTGCTTTATCCATTGGCATAGCGCCCTTTCGGTTGGCCAGAGTCCCATAAACTTGCAGATCACTGCATGTTCGATCATGTGATCCCGATATGCTTGAATGTCTGGGTCTGTTATCACCACTCTTAGGCTTTCTTCCGCCTTAGGTTTTCATGGACCTTGAGTCTTTTTACCATTGCCTATTTCTGACTTGTCTTCTTATTCCTTCTTATCTTTATTCAGAGCCCCTTCTTCTTCTTCTGTCTGCTTCTTTTCTCGTTCGTCTTCATGAGCGGAATGTGCCTGTGTTGACTTCTCTCTGCCTCTATTTTCTGTCTGATTTCCATTCTCCTTTCCTTTCAGCTTCTGAGTATTGTGATCCTCATTGCCTTCAAACGTTTTCCGTCCTTTGCTGGTCCTATCCTCTTTTTGTGACCTTCCATATCCCAGAATTTGCACACCTTCTTGTACTGTCTGTCTGTGCAGCATTATTTGTTTATACGATGGGGTCCCTATGGACCCCTCGTTTTCCATTTGTCAGGTCAAGATCTGACCCCTTCTGTGGAGCTCTGTCCCTCTGACTTTGTTCTTTTCTAGTTTCGAACCCTAGATCTGATATGTCCGTGAACTACAAACCCTCGTTCCTGCACTCCCGTTGCTCCGCCAATAACTCGAGACTTTTAACTTCACAATCAAGGTTGAAAACACTTCAAGATTCTATTCCTAGCCACAACAATTTAAGTTCTGGCTTGGCATATTCATTCAACTTAACTCACTTTGCGAGTCACCTTGTGGCTTCAATGATTGAATCTAGGTCAGTAGGTACAAAAATTCCATTAGGAATGGTACCGAAATCTCAGGAAAATTTTGGATCTTCCCTTGGCTCTAATCCCCCAAGATTTGAATTCATGTCTCCTGTGAAACCATCATCAAGCAACATTGCTTTCTCACAAAGGAAACAATCATAGAGACTTGCTTCTCTATCTCCTATAACACAATCTATAGGACCTTCTATGCAAATTCTTCCACCTTTACCTCCATCTGCACCACCCCTTCAACATCAATAATTTCAACCACTAAACCATCAACATCAGACTAATTTCATGAAGGTTGGTCAATCACAAGTTCAACTTCCTTCTCTCCATTCCCAAGGTCATTCTTCACAGTCCTTTCAACAATCTCCACTTCAATTGCAAATTTTTCAACAAATTCCTCAATAGCTACCACAGTTACAACAAGTTTCATAATCCTAAGGTGCTCCAGAGTTGTTAAATCAATTACCACACATCCTTTCACAAGGTAACCAAATTCTATAGCAGTTACCAATACCTCGGGAAGTACAACCAATTCTCCTTACTCCATTTCAATAGATTACTTCATTGTAGGCATTAACACAATCACAACCTCCACAACAATCATAGTTAAGTTGTGGAGAATCCCAAACAATGGGATTTGTTGTGAGTACTAGCATGATGAATCCTAATGTAGACTTTAGCATAAAGGCCTAATTTACTTCCTGTATTGCCAAATAACTTGTCTTCCTAGTTTTAGGAGTACAACCTCTTCTATCTCTTGGCCTACACCAGCTTCATTACTGGTAGCATCAACATCACAAACATCATAGTTGACAACTGCAAACACCACATTACCATATTCTATAGGAAATTTGTCAACTCTTTGATGGTCACTGATGGCACAGGGTGTAATATGTGCATAAAATTTAGCCACCTCTTCTTTTAATCAATCTATACCTATTTCTTTGGTTACAATACGAAATCAATCCTTAGATAGAAATGCAACTATACCTATTGTTTCTATTACGACATCCTTGTTTCCAATGCCATCTTTGAATGAAACACCTCCAAAGTCTGTTCCAGTTGAAGCAATGACAGTTGCTCAAGGTATCATTGGAACTCAATTCAATTCATATATACTCAAATGTTTTCCTGAATTTTTTCTTAGTGCATTGTATGAGCATTTTCCAAGATAATGCACAACATGTGGTTTGTGCTTCAACTTTCAATTAGAGCATAACAATCACATGCATTGGCATGTGTCTCGAGATTGAATCATAGCTAAGATTTGTAAGACAAATCACCACAATCATTGTCTTGAAATGGTTTGTGAGTGCCAAAGAATGGATTAGTGGAAAAAAGGTGTCAAAATCTGATGTTGTTTATACTGTTTTCCCTGTGGAAACAACTTTGGATAAAAAATATAGTGAGGAAGTGGAAGTGCCTGCTAATGACAAACAAAGAGGCTGCATTCTATGTGGAGAACACTTTGATTATCTCTATAGAAATGAAACAAATCGAGGGATGTATAAAGGAGTAGTCTATATACAAGTTCCCATTCGGAGCACTGAAGGCATAGACGGGTCTAAGTTGGGTCCTATCTGTTAGGTTCCTATACCAATAGGAGTCATAATTTTTGAATCAATGAGATTAAACTCGTAATATGTATATACCTTTGCTTTTTGAAAATGTTTTCCATATTCAAAAAATTAAAGAATGTAAAGAGGGTATGTCCTAAAGGAAAAATAAAAGGACAAAAAGAATAAAAAGGTCAAAAAGATGAAAATATGAACCCTAAGAAATAAAAATACCATGAAAGTGTGCAAGTCAAAATGCCACTACTATTTACTTTTTGTGCAAAATAAATGATTGTTTGCAGTTTGTAATCTTTGGCACAATCCGTGATAGTCAAAATGTTTAACCTTGGCTATTTCATGTTTTAAATTTCATGTCCATAGATAAAGAATAAGATCTGACCAAACTATTTAATATTGGTAGAGAAGTAGATTAGGTAGAGTAAATAAAAGGATCTCAACTTTTTAATGTGAGCCCTTGGATGTAATAAGGTTAGATTTAGTTAGTTTACTATTATAGAGAAAAATAAAAATGTTTGATAAGGGTTTGAGAGCTCAAATGCACCCCAATAAAGAGAAGTACAAATGGTAGGATGAGTAGATGGGTAAGTAGAAGAAAGGTTGCAGAATTTTGATGACTGATTAGACAAAAGCATGTGCATCATCTTTTTCATCATAAAGTTCCAAATGTGAATGGGCACTCAAGCATGCAGATGGATATCAAAGTCAATTAATTAACTCTCTTCATTCATTTTCACCTTTTACTTAACTAATTTCCCAAAATAGAGATCAAGGTACTTAAAAACCCTAAGTCAAAGAGGCTCAGAGCATTTCTCTGACTTCTTGAGGGACCAGACCCTCGATTCAATGACTTATAGGCTATTAGTACTAAATCCCCTCATAAGCATTCATTCCCCCCACTTCAGTTCATTCATTTTCCCTAAATAATATTCTTTCCTAAGGTTAAATCACTTTTACCTAGGAAAAGCATTTGTTCCCCCCACATAACTCATTTTCACATCAAAAACCCATAAAAACATTATATCCTAAGTCTTTATCTGATTATCAAAATCCATTAAAAAACTTGAAAATCATATGCTTAGGGTATGGTGCCCCCTCCCCTCCGCACATTTGACTAAGTTACTAATTTATTTATTAAATCCATAATAAAACCCATTTCCCGTATATAGATTAACTCCCGAAATATTAATTAATCATGTCCCAGTTTAATTATATAAACTAAGGGTTCTTACCCTAGACCCACTAATTAATCAATCCTTGATTAGTTAGTTAATAAACCCAATTAAAATTTGCCTAATGCCTTAAACCCCACCTTAATCCCGTATTAAAACTAAACCGTTGTGCTTAATTTCTCATCGGGCCCCTCCATTACCTTTTGTACAACTCCCGCGCCTGACCACCACACAATTTCTCCCCTCCTCATCTGATAGCTCATGTTGATTTCGGAAGGGCCCAGAATCCAAACGATACTCGCCTAAAATGGGATGTTTTCCACTGGGCCCCCGAGGCGACATGACACTCAATGAATGGAATTGGGCAGCCTCCCCCCAATACAGCCAAATGCCCAAAGGTTGTGCAAAGTAAACCACTTACCGCCAGATCGCTACCCAGAAAAATAACCATTGTTCACCCCGCAATGCGACAAACAGCTACTATTCACCCCTACCCGCCAAATTGACTCTTCACACATAAATCCAAAAAGCCCCAAATCATTGTTTTTATCATTTTTTCCAACTGTAAACTTCCATGCATGCGTCTAAGAACGTCTAAGCTGTCAACCCACATACACTTGCACTCTAAAGACACCAAAAGCTCTCAAATTTCCTTCTAGCCTGATTGAAGCCTTTTCAACCATTTAGAATTGTTAGTTAACCGGTTTAGACCCAATTTTCTTCAATTCCAAGTATTTAAGCCAGAATCCATTGAAAGCCCTGTCAATTTCCAAACCAGTCACTAATTTTTCTTGAATTGAAATTAAAGAGGAACTTTAGCAACTTAAATCCCACCTGGAATTAAACCACCATTACCTTAAATACTAACAATTTACCTGCCCCATTCTTAAATCCACAAGAACTAAGAATGGCTACCCCAATTTCCATGGATGTTAGGCCAATTACCACTCCTCACCTGGAATTGGACTACCTTCCCCTTGTTGACAAAGATTTCCAAATCAAGGACACCTATGTCCATGAATCCCCTCTCAAATTATATTGTCGATACATAAACCAATACCTAAACCATGATGACAAAATAGGTCTTTGGGAGTCTAGTTTTCCCAAGTATCAATTTCCTGAGGTACACATCTTTCTAGAAATTGTACATTATTGCCATGTAAACTACATTCCCAGTTGAAGAACAGTGGTGTCCCCCGACCAAACCATACTTTTCACCATCACTATCGAGTCAATCAATGAAATGCTACAACTACAACCAGGGCAGAACTTAACCCCTATTTCAATGGGAGGCCTACTAGACAAATTCCCCAAGTTTACAACTCTCAAACTTGCTGAGATGTTCCAAACATTCATCAGGGAGGAAAAGAATATCCCAAAAGACCCTCCTCCATATGTGGCTACCATATTTTCCCCATTTGGTCAAGACATAGTAGCAATGATTTCTTGTGTTTTAGGCTATACCACTAGTGAGTACATAGATGAAATCATCTTAGCCTTCATGTCCATTTTCTCTCCAGGACAACCTTCTGTTGTCATGTATGACTATGCCAAGTTCATAGCTGATAAGTTGCATGACCAATTCCTTAGAATGAGTAGTGATAGAGTATTAAAGTATTCTTCAGTTTTGTACCACTTTTTTCCTATACTTCCAAGCTAACAAGTTCCCCTTTACTCTCTAAAAGATTGACACTAAAGTCATCCTAGGTCAGTGATTTTCTGGACTCCTTTGGTCCATAAGTATGATTCCGCATATCTATACACAGAATTCATAGATCTTTTTGTACATCCTGTAGTGACCATGCTACTAGGAAGTCCTCCTCCAAGAATCAATTTAGATATCAGGAGGATCCTACAGCTGTCAAAACAACACAAAGTGGGAGATTGGTACTTGTACCAAAATCACACTAAAATTAGAATCTATGGCTATGAGTTGGCCCCATACAAACTGCCCAAATACCTACCAATGAGGTTATTTTCTATGGAGTACTACAGGAAGATAATCAATTCAGATGAGGTGCATTTTGTTAAAGCCAAAAAGAAGGCCCAGCTCAAAATCAAAGATCAACTAGGCCCCTTTGTGTGTAATAGTCGAGAAGCTAGAAAAGAAGCAGAGGAAATCCTTTAGAGACTTAAAATAAAACATAACTTCATGTCTAGATATGATCCCTATGAATTCATCTACAACAGAAGACAGGAAAACAAAATGGCTCCCTACATTCACCATTGAATCCTTGAAATAGAGAAATATGCAAATCAATTAGAATGGGTGGAGAATACTTTAGTGGACAGGGATAGCACTGAAGTTGTAGTTGAAAATGCTCTAATTGATCTAAAGAAAAGAATTGATGAGGGTTCTTTCCTGCAGGTGCCAAGCGATTCTCAAGTCCAAGGAGAATCTTAGGCACAAACTGAATCACATATAGAATAAGAATCCCAGGTGCAAGAAGAATCAGAACAGCCACGCCTATCATAGGAATTAAATCAAGCAGGTATACCAGAGCCCATCATGAGTACTCCCCCCTACTTTTCAAACTCCTTTAAATGAGGAGAAAAGCCTCAAAAGAAATAGGGAAGAGGCCACTACATCAGGAAAAGCAATCACACATACATATGCAGAGATCAGCCTGGTCAAAAGGAAAAGGCTAGATCCTGTCTCTGAATAGGAATTCATAGAAGAAACAGTTGGGGCCACCAACATAGAAAGAGAAAGAAGTAGGCCTCCCATCCCTTCTGGGGGCACACTAGAGCCTTCCACATCCAACACTCAGATGTTGGAAAGGTAGTAGAGTGTTCAAGTGTCCTCATTTAGGATGCCAGCTGACAGGGCCCGAGAAATTAGAGAAAGGCATAAGGATATAAAGGCCAAGAATGAGAGGCTAAAAGCCCAAACTTATGCACAGTACTTAAAGATGGAACCTACAAATGAGACAAGGCTCATGTCAGCCTATGATGTGAAAGAAGGCAAAAAGCAAATGACATTTGTGAAACCTACCATTCAGCAACCAAGAACAACAACAGACTTCAAAAATATAGATTTCAAAGTGATGGCAAAGGACATACATCCTATTGACCAGATTGAGTTGCATAAGCAGACAATGGAGATGTTTTACTCCACCTTCACAGGGAAAGCCATCGCACCTCACTAATTGCAAAATTCCCTAAATAACATATCAACTCAGTTCCAATTGGAGAAGGCCTCTTCACAGGCCAAAGACACTAGAATCAAGTCCTTAGAGGACTTAATCATTGAGTTGGGACATGATCCCAAAGATGTAAAGGCCACCGAAAAAATGATAAAGAAGAAGAATGATGAAATAGCTACTTTGAAGAAGCAACTTAAGATTCCACCATTACATAACCCACAGACAACAGAAGTCCTGGAGACAAAAAAAGGACAAGAAGAGCTTATAGACTTGGTCCTAAAGCTAAACTACCAGTTGAAAGAAATAGAGAAAGAATTGGACACATTGATTCAGTCCAAACAAAGTTAATTGGCCACCACTTCTACAACTTCCAGTCCCATAGTAACAATTGCAGTTCCTTCAACACTAGCAGCATCTTTGGCACCAAAAACTCCATCTGCCACAACACTACCAGTCACAACTGAGTCTACATCAGTAGGTACTTCAACAGAGAAAACAACAGAGCTAGTGAAAGCCATGTGTTTATGGGAAAACTAGTGTATTTTTGAACAACTAGCCCTCTAGGTTTGGCATCTACCCTAAAAACAACAATTTAAAGCAATTCACGATTTCTTCTATGTGTAATGGATAAGAGAAAGACAAAGGAACCAACCTGGATCTTCCCCTTAATCCCTTGCTTGATCTCTCTCCCCCATGACAGAGCTTGTAACTCCTCCCCGTAGTTATCCCGCTTGGAGAGTACCTGTAGAAACACAGTAACAAAGAACCGTCAAAGCATCTTGATCTATTATATCAAAACCATTACAGAATCAAATATATAAGGAACATATAATAACATTCACAATTGCACAATCATATGGAAGAAAACTTGAAGAACTTTATTGAATAGAAGAGAGAATTACAACCTAGTTGTCTAATCCAGCATCATCCTCCCAGCATCAATCCATCTTCACCTCATGAAATAGCAAGATCACACCAACAATACAATGCTCTTTCCTCAAATACAAACTATCAGCACTTCCCTGCAATTCACAAAATTCCAGCCTCCAAATCTCTTAGATGAGGGGTCCATCTATATATATGTGCAAGGGTGTGAATCATCTCCGGGGTTTTGATTAGTGTCATTCCACTTGTTACATTTGGTTCCACTTGGAGATTTCTTGGATCTCTTACTCATCCCTGGGCGAATTCAGAGAGGCAAGTGTCATAGGAGAAGTTTCTAGAAGATTCCATGAGCAACCACCTAGCAAATTGTCTCGGACATTTTTCCATTATCACCCATCGCACCCTACAGAAGGTATAATTAGTATTCATCGCACTTGAGCAGTGTGCCACTTAGTATTCATCACACCTAGCTAGTGTAGCAGTCAGTATGGTTTAGTTTAGGCTATTTTTGGATGGTTTTTCAAGTGGAACTTTTGGGGAATGATGTAATCTGATGACCATGTTATTTTAGGATATGAAACAACTCTTTTAGGGGTTGATGAGCCCTAGTTTATTGACATATAATATTGGGGTTGAAGTGCCAAAATATGTCTGTAACAGTTTCCCCCTAAAGCATGAAGTCGTAAATCTTGATGTCGGGTGAAATGATTTATCATGAGGATCCGAGGTTTCTAACTGGAAGGTGACTTGTATAAGATACAATACAACACATCATCATAATATAATTTTCATGATCTAATTGAGGCGGGCATTCCCATGCTCAACTTTATAAATTCATTTCATGTACATATATTAGATAGTCTTCTGTAGATGCGCACTGGTGATTCTTCAGATGTAGAGTCATCATCCTTGGCTCAGATGACCATCTATGTAGCTTCTTTGTATATTTGATGTCTTTATATCCTTGAAACTATCGTAGCCTAGATGGATGAAACTAGATCCGGGGTCTTTGAACTCATTCAATCTTCACCCAATGTACAAGTCAATCCATGTGAAGAGATGTTCTGAAGTCAAACATGGAAAGACATCGCCTGATTACCAGCTAATAATGTGGGTTGTTAACAGACGCGAGAGGAATCACCGATAATGATAATGACCCTCAAGGTACTAAAGTACAATTCACGTGGTGTGAATATATGATCCAATGTTGAACATCACGCAAAATATTTCGGTCGAAGGCCATTAATGTCAACCTATCGCTGGAAGTGAGAAACTTGCCATTGAGGCATGCAAGCTTCAAAGTACTGAAAGGGGTATTTCTAAATCAACTTCTTGGATAATGAACTGATGTTGAAAATAAGTGACTCATTATAGGAGGGCCTTAATGTATCCCACATCTACAACACGAAACGAAGCAAATGATTTTCTGGAGGTGAAAACGATCTGACAACACAAGGTTCAGGAATGGCGGTCATGAAAAATGAAGGTTGAAGGTATTGCAGTGGATAAGGCATTAACTGGATTGTGGTTTCTCAACTGAATGACTTCTCTTGAACATGTTGGTGACACTGATATGGATTGGTAGCATTAACCCCAAAATATGGATGGCGTGGAAGACCAATGGTGAGATGACCGGTGAACGGAATAACCCAATCTGACTCAATAATGGTGATAGAGTGAAAGTGTCATGTTCAAGAGTGACCTGTTACCATAAGTTTCTTCAAGTTTTTTCCCTTTTTCCCCAGTCATTGCTGACCAGTACCTCTTTATTTTTGTCAAGCTTGAGGAGGATAACATATGCTTATTCTATAATGTGCTCTTCGGGCAAACTTATCGCTATGTTTTAATGAGTCTAGCGACAGTGAAACTCGGTCTTGTCTAGAGTGTACAAGTTTTTCACTATTGTTTTAACGAGTTTAATGACAAGGATAACTTGGTCCTTTTCATGTTTAAAGAGTTTGAAAATGGATGAAAAGAAAACTCTAGAAGTTCTTTTTCGTAGATTAATCCCTTAAGTTCGAAAAAGGATAAAATAATACAAAAGGGATGACTTTTCTGATCACTTTAATGAGCTGAAAAAGACAAGCGCTCGATCTTTTTCATGAGATAATCCCTCAGGTCCGAAAAAGATTAAAATATACAGGAGGGATGACATTTCCAATCACTTTAATGAGCTGGAAATGCCGGTGCTCGACAATCTTTTCATATTTAACGAGTCTAAAAAGGGCTTAAAGGAGACTTGATTTTGAGGAACGAGTGGTGTCTAGGGTAGCAACTAGTTCCGGGTAAGCTTGGAACTTCTCAAAACATGGTGGTTTCTATGAAGAGGTTGGCTAATAAGACCACTCATCATAGTTGTTCCTCAAAAAGGGTAAACAACCAAGTGGAAGTGTATGATCGGCCAAAAGAATGGAAGTGATAGGAGGTACACAACCAAGGCTCAAAAGGCTGATAGCATGGCAATCAAAAAGGTTAATTACCGAAGGTGGGTTCATTTTTTAATGATATTTAACTATGGGGGAACTATGCTTGGTGTTTAGTTTCATTTTTTACGCAAGCTAGAAATAACAAAACTAAAAAGCTAGAAAAGACAAAACCAAAAAGCTAGAAATGGTAAAACTAAAAAGCTAGAAATGACAAAACTAAAAAGCTAGAAAATGAGATTAAAAAAAATGGGAAAAAAGGTTTACATGACCCTAGGACAATGAAAATGAGAGTCTCCAGTAACCATATGGGAACTACTGAGGTTAGGTAGGATGGTTTCGTTCAGAATACAAAACACTTCCTTGGCTTCATCTGCAAAATAGACAAAGGTGAATGGTGTGTCAAACCAATCATATAACCTACAGGGAAACTTATATTTTCAACTGGGTGTGTCCACAAAATAGACAAAGGTGCATGCCCCCTAAGCTTCGTTACATTCACCAGACTACTCATGGAAAATAGGTGGATGGAATAAAGGTTCAAGAGATATTGCTGATGTACAAGGACCATACAAGGATGATGATTGACTTGGAGTTGTGCTTGAACTGGGAAATGAAAGCTGGTCAATGGTGACAATCTTGCCTTCATGCGGGAAACTTGTACTATGATTTGGAAAGGTACATAAGAGGTGAGGTGAGATCTTGCTAGTTGATTCCAATCAAAGGAGGTGACTAGATTGCTTGGAGGGGGTACCGAATAAATGGGTTAATGAACCCCTTGAGTTACAAGATCTGGGGGATTTTCTTCCTGTTGTGAAGGAACAGGTGAATTGCCCCCAAGTTCATCGAGCTCTGAAGTAACAAAAAGAATTTGAACCGTATCGTTCTTACTCTTTTCGGGAAGGGTATGATCTTCTAAAGGTAAAACTGGGTCAAATCTCACCTCGACCTGTTGGCTTTGGTCGAGCATGGACTCATAAGATTCGCTTTCAGAGAGGGTGGTTTTGATGGATGGTTGATTTAATTCAGTCAATTTTTCAACTAGTAAAGGACTAGGGCAGAGTTTCTTGTAGCCAAATGGAAGTCACTACGGTGAAACATTATGGCTATCCAAAACTCTTTGGCTTCATCCAAAAAAGGAAAACGGTGAAGGGAATGATTACCTTCACATAACCTACATGGAACTTTGACCTTTCCTTTCTGTCTATGAACTTCACTATTACTAGTTGATGGTGAGCTATCAACATGATCACCAGAGGTTGACGGTACCTAATGGTGCAAACAGGGAGACCATTCTCTCAAGATCTGAGGAAAGCAAGGATAGTCTCGATGAAAATGGTCTCCTCTACAAATTATGCAAGGACATTTGGGCTTGGGAGCTTTAATGTGTGGATTTTCACCAGATGATTCATGGTTGCCCCTTTTCTGAATTGGCTTCTTCTTCTTCTCCTTCCCTTTCTTCTTTTTCTCAGTCACCTGGTTACTAGCATCACTACTTTCACCAAGCGAAGAGGAGGAAGGGGAGGGAGAAACAAATGAAGAAGAAGGAAAAGGGTCAACTTCAGTATCAACTGGAGGCTGATTTAATTGCAAAGGAATCACATTATTTTGAACCACAGAGGTTGAGAACAGCCTTACTGGCAAACCAATTGTAATCCCCAGGAGGGACAAAGTGGCCATATATGAAGCAATAATATTTCCCCAAGAAGAAAAAGGACTAGGATTCCCCTCAAAAGGGGTTCCTTGATTGGTGGATCCTGGATTTGTCTCCATATATCTCAACCTAAGATTGAATCAGGAACATGGATGTTATTCTGAATTCAATTAATTTTAATGACGCTTTGACACAACTTTCCTTTTTCAATTTTTAAGAGTCTAGAAAAACTAAAGATGACTCTAGTCACCTTCAATTTTTAATGAGCCTGAAGTGACAAGTGCTCAGATGGACCTCTTCTTTTAAAGAGTCAAAAAGGAATGAAAGTGACTACTCTGGAAAATCTAGATAGAAGGACTACCAAACCAATCGCAAAACTACAATATACACCTTGGTGATAAATTAAAGAGAAATTACCAAGGACTTATGTATGACAATCAATCTTCCCGAATGCTGTGTTCAGTGCATTGCGATCAATAAGGCGGCAGACTCGGCTTCCTATGGATAAAGGATATAAGCCTATTGTGGTCTCCCAATATATACGCGATGGTACAGGGAGCACATGTCCATGCTAGAACTTGTCATATCAAGGAGGAGGAATCACCCAACCTTCGACGAAAATGATAGTTACTAGTTTTTACGACGTCGGAACACGTCTCTAGCCTAGACCTCTAGATATGTTGCATTAAGTTCCAAAGTGTTGTAAGGTTCATTGAGATTTATTTTAGAGTTGATCTTGTTTAAATTTTTCCTTTCAATGGTTCAGCGCATGATGTTGATTTGAAATTCATAAAAATGCGATTTACAATGATAAACAATCATTGTTTATTTTGATCAATGAAAATCCTAGCTACTAGGGAAAGAAGATTACAATTCTTTCAAACAAAGAGCAAAAAGCACACTAGTGCATTTTCCTAAATCATATTTCGTATACAAACTAAATGAAAATGCAAATGCATGTATTTGTTTTTAGTTCTCCTTAACGTAATATTTCCAAAAAGGAAAATTGAATGCAACAAAGATCTGGAATATTTCTTTCAAAATGACATTTCGACAATTTCTTCTTCAAAAGAGAAAGGAAGACTAAATGGCACTTTTCAATTTTGAATGAAAAAATTCTTTCGACACTTCGAATATCAAAAAATCAAACCAAATACATGAACAAAAGTTCAATCGACTATTCAGGGAAGGAAGCATCAATGACACTTCTCTTTTTGACAAAAAATGACAGTTACGATACCTTTTGTACCAAAGCGACAGATTGATTTAAGCAACTTTTCAAAAAAGAATTGTAAATGATGAACAAATACATAAAAACATTACTAATCCTAATCAATGGAGGCTGATCTACGCGATGCAAGCAGGCTTCAGTAAGGAGGCACTTTTCATAAGCAACAAAAAAACTTAATGAAACTGAAAACAAGGCCAAAAACCCCCAAATTCTAGAATGGAAATACGTCCAGTCAGTCATCGCACATGGGCCTCACAGAAATAGGGATGCATCACACTCTACACACTCGGGAGGTGCGATGCATACTGGTTTATAGTGACAGACAATGCGATGGGACAGGGAGTGCAATTGAAGAAGGTTTTGGCTCAGATGAGTAGTTGTTTTTAGTGAGTTAGGCTGAGCTATGATGGACAATAAAGAGAAAAGTACAGAGGAATGACTTGAGAGGTTACTAAGCTACCAAAAGGGGATCTAGAATTCTTGTAAATCAAATGTTTAATTCATAAACTAAATCAGAGATTGGCTGAAGCAGCATTCTTCCACTATGCAATTGTAGAGCAAAAGCATTTCGACGGCTACCTGGCTAACTTTAGGCTTTGTCTATAGTTTATAAAACAAACAATAACAACCAACAAACATCCATTCGATCCCCAGCAGAGTCGCCATTTTGTTTCTAGGAAAACTAGTGTCTTTTCGAACAACTAGCCCTCTAGGTTTGGCAACTACCCTAGAAACAACAGTGTAAAGCAATTCACGATTTCTTCTATGTATAATAGATAAGAGAAAGACAAAGGAACCAACCTAGATCTTCCGCTTAATACCTTGCTTTATCTCTCTCCCCCTTGACAAATCTTGCAACTCCTCCCTGTACTTATCCCACTTGGAGAGTACCTGTAGAAACATAGTAACAAAGAACTGTCAAAGCATCTTGATCTATTATATCACAACCATTACAAAACCAGATATATAAGGAACATACAATAGCATTCACAAATGATAACATTCACAATTGCACAGTCATATGGAAGAAAACTTGAAGAACTTTATTGAATAGAAGGGAGAATTACAACCCAGTTGTCTGATCCAGCATCATCCTCCCAGCATCAATCCCTCTTCACCTCATGAAATAGCAAGATCACACCAACAATGCAATTTTCTTTCCTCAAATACAAACTATTAACACTTCCTTACAATTCACAAAATTCTAGCCTCCAAATCTCTTAGATGAGGGATCCATTTATATATGTGTGCAAGGGTGTGAGTCATCTCTGGGGTTTTGATTAGTGTCATTCCACTTGTTATATTTGGTTCCACTTGGAGAATTCTTGGATCTCTCACTCATCCCTGGGCGAATTCAGAGAGGCAAGTGTCATAGGAGAAGTTTCTAGAAGATTCCATGAGCAACCATCTAGAAAACTGTCTCAGACATTTACCTATCCTCACCCATCACACCCTACAGAAGGCATAATCAGTATACATCACACCTAAGTAGTGTACCACTCAGTATGCATCACACCTGGCTAGTGTAGCAGTCAGTATGGTTTAGTTTAGGCCATTTCTGGATGGTTTTTCAAGTTGAAATTTTGCGGAATGATGTAATCAGATGACCATGTTCTTTTTGGGTATGAAACAACTCTTTTAGGGGTTGATAAGCCCTAGTTTATTGACATATAATATTGTGGTTTAAGTTCCCAAATATTTCTATAACACATGGAGGAAATGTCCATCCAGGAAATAGAATTTAAAAGGCTTAAGGAGAAAGTGGCAAGCTTAGAAACTGACTGTAAGCTTGCCCAAATACAACAAAGAGAATAAACATAGAAAGCCGTAAGGATGGGTAAAAATATCAAGGTCCTAGAGAAAGATTTAACACTGCAAAATCCACTAGGATAGACCAAGGAGATTCTTTGGGTCAATATCATTGACTCTGTCAATGATATTTAGTCATCCATTCAAGGAATATTTGAGCAAACTAAATTGGTAAAAGTGGCCACTGAGGCTATTAAGAAAGTAAGGGAAGATTTGGGAGATCAACCTGAGGATGCTAATCGACTCATCCACTTATTTAACAACAAGAATATACATGAGCTTAATGAGCTTGGTATAGAGATAGGATTGAAGCCATCCTGGTAGTCAAAAAGGTTCTTTCCAAAAGAAACCTTATGGTCAACCTAGAGGAAAAATGCCATAACATGCAGGTGGTCATTGATAGATTCAAGACCAAGTTTCAAATTTTGAGGGATAAAGGCCTTCCTAGTCCCATGGGCATCCATGATAACTTAAGACCCAATTATATTACACTGACAAATTAAGGAAGTTGGCCAAGGAACAAGCAAACACTTCAGGTATCGAAGCCTTGCTAATAGGAAAAGTATTGTATGATACTTTGGAGAATTTGTTCCTTTTAGAATATGTTGTTTCTAGAGCATGAGGTGAAACATTTGTTTTTCACCAAGCCTAATTTTTCCAAATACACAGAGGCAGACGAAATCTATGGAGGAATTCTCAAAGTAAAATTACCTAAGGATGAATGGTGGGAAAAAATGACAGATTTACTATAAGTTACCATAGTAAATCTGAAGGTAGGTAAGAGACAGATAAACAAGGTCAAAGAGTAGTACGTTAAAGAGTATCAGTGAAAGATGAAAGATAAAAATGATTCCAGCGTACAAATATCAGCCAACTTAAAGGGCTCAAAATTAACTACAACTACCACAATAAAAGGGACATCATGATGCAGTTTTCCATCTGTCTCTATCTTCATGCTTGAAGATATTTTTATTTCCTTGATTAAATCTCAAACTGTTATGAGATATTTTGTAATATTTTTGTATAAATACTTCATATTTCAAAGTATTTAGTGTGGATTCAAAGACATTTTTGTAGACTTTTTACTCAAATCAAAGTCTTATTGTATCAAAAACTGGATTGGCTTGCTGGATCATGGAATAAAGTTCAGACATTTTACAGGATTATTTTGTAAAGTGAAAATAAAATAAGTATTCTCTCATGTGTATTATTGTTTTTCCTTATGTTTCTTAATAATCATGTGTGTTTCTATGAAATCTGAATGTTAAACTAGGAATGATATTTCAGAACTTGCTTCAATGCACTTTGTCTTAACTGTTTACATTCTTAATGTTTTCTACTAAACTATCTTAGCTAGGGAATTCTTAGCTACTCCTTAGCTTCTGTGGTTTTCTTTGTGGTCTATGTAGCAAAGGATTCTTAATTTCCCTTTGTTTATTATCACCCTCTACTCATCTTTATGATCATGGTCCAAGGATTCTTAAGTGCCCTTCACCCTGGTTAGAACCATTCCATCCATTAGCCCTTTGAATATTTGCCTTTTACTTTGCTAGCCTGCCCTGTGGACACTCCCTTTAATGATATGATCCAGTTATGGTATCCTTTTATTGACTCCATAGCCCAATGGCTTGAATAAACTAGCTATACCCATCTGTTCCTAGAATTCCACCACCCAACCAAAATAAAAACCTTATGAACTCTAAGAACTAGCCTAAAATCCCACCCAAACAAAGTTAAATTATAAAGAGAGAGCCTTGTCTAGACTTAGGTTGGCTAGAACCTGAGTCTGAAGATTGGTTTGTGGTTACCTCAGATTATTCCTTCTTTTGATAACTTCTAGGGAAGACTTCTGAGTGACAACATAGTGGCGACCATACTGGGGACCCAAATACTCAGTCTTAATAAACCTTTGAGAAATTTCAAATCTTTATTTCAAGCCTCTTGAAGGGTTTATTAGAAGTTATTTGAAAAAATTTCATAAAAAGAAAATAACTAGGAAAGTTCAAAACTATGGCTTCAAGGAGAACTCACTATACTAGGGCCAATCTTGATCCAAACCCTGCCCCAGTATTTGATAATCCCAACCCGATTTCAAGAATATCCAAAAGACAAGAAAGTTTAGTCAGTCATATACCTTTAATCAAAGCAGATTCATGCCCTGATGAGTGGTTTTTTATAAGAACTCCCCTTTGACGAGTCATTTGACCTTTCCCTATTTAGAACCAGGTTTGAAAGTGCACTTGATGACATAATTCTAGATCCAGATTTTAGTGCAGATCTTGAAGTCCAAAATCCAAACTTGTAAATTGATCAGTATATTCTAAATTCCCTTTAGTCATCCCTTACTAATGCTAAAATCCCTGAGCCTTCCGAAACAGTTTCAACTCCCTTTAGTTCACCATTATTCCCTTTCACCTCTAAAGTTCATTCCTCACCTCTATTTATACCTTCACTTCCCCACCAACCTATCATTACTCATCAGTCACCCATTACTCCTAGTTCTTCATCAACCATTGTATCACCTCCTAGTACCCAAACCCCACTTCTTAGTCCTGCCCAACTTAGTGCCATGGCAAATAGATATGCTCCTCTTATGTTACCTACTCCACGTGGTGCCATGCCACAAGATTACTAGAACAAAATTTTCCAATTCGATGGCATAGGAACTTACACAACACAACAACATACAAACAAAATGACAGATTTTTTTCAATTAGATGAAATTGATATTGGAGATGTCCAAATGAGATTTTTTACTCAGACTCTAGTTGGTGATGTAAGAACGTGGTTTAGATCTTTACCTGCTAATAGCATAGACACTTTAGAAGTATTTTATCAACAATTTTTAAATAGATGGGAAAAGAAAAAGAACCCTCTGCAGATCCTTTCAGAATATGAAAACATCAAGAGAGGATCAAATGAAACAGTCCAGCATTACTGTACTAGATTTAACAATATATACAATGCAATACCAGTCAATCTTAGACCCCCACCTGGTTTAGCTCTGATAAAGTTTCCTAATGGGTTTGATACTGATATGGGATTTCAACTGAGAGAGAGAAATCCTCCAACTTTAGAAGACATATAGAGTGTAGCAGTTAGTGTAGAAGCTAATTTGCTAGCAAAAAGAGCTAGGGTTAGGAATGAGAGGAGAGGACCCTTGAAAGATGAAGTCTCACCCTTTGACCTTAAAATAGATTCCCTAGCCAAAGGAATGGAAAAACTGATGGATAGAATAGAGAACATTGAAAGGAAACCTCACTGGGATAATTAACAAGCACCTCTGGTGAGAAATCCAAACTTTAGAAAGAATCAAAATCAAAACACTAGAAAAAATGGGCCTAATCAGAATATTAGGCCTCCTTTTCAAGAAAACTATGCTGAAACTTCCCATTCAAAAGACCCTGAACAAGACATACAAATTAACGTAATGGGATTAGATGATGAGGAAACAATGTTTTTGACTCAAGACGATCAGGAATTACATATGCTTTAGCAATTACAGACCCAAACCAGAGAATCATTCGACTACAAGCAAGGTTATGATTCTACTATTTTTGAAGTGCACAAACAATACAACTTGAGGAGTAAAAAGAACACTGATACTCTTGACCAAAACAAGAAAGCAGTGCCAAATCAACCTAAGAAGATCAAAGCAGTTCCAGTTACTAAAACTCTCCAAATCCTCTCTAGACCAAATCAGAACCATTCTGGTCCCACCATTGTAGATATAACCAATGACCAACTCCTTGATAATCAACCATTCAATTTAACCCTTTCCAAGGAGACAGTGGAGGAATATCCAAACATTACATTAGAAAATCCATAGAAAAGGACTTCAAATGCAGAAAAAGAAGAGCAACCTACTCCAAATCCTGCCATGAAAATTCCAAATCCTCAAATAGAGAAAGCACCTTTTCCTTTCAATTTGGGAGCATAGGTTGCTAAGCTAAAAATCTTCGTCCCCCTAACAGAGTTGATTAAAAATGAAACTTACAAATATCAAATAAGAAAATCCTTAAACTTTGTTGAGAATGAATATTTTGTTAACTTGTTTGATGATGATCCTAAGCTTATATTTGTTCCTGATGTTAATGGAAAACCATTAGAAGGAGGGATACCACCCTTTTATATAAGCCTTAACATTCATGATAAAATCTTACACAATGCAATGCTAGATTCTAGGGCTTCACACAATTCAATGCCTAAATCTGTTATGGAAAAATTGAACTTGGACATCACTGGGCCTTACAAGGACCTATTTTCATTTGATTCAAGTCAAGTAGAGTGCCTAGGGTTAATCAAAGACCTGTGTGTTTCCTTAGTACAATATCCTGCTAAGACCATTCTCATGGACATAGTTGTTGCTGATATACCACCTAAATATGGCATGCTATTGTCTAGATCATGGGGAGCTCAACTCCAGGGATCTTTGCAACTTGAAATGTCATATGCCTCAATTTCAGTCTTTGTGCATCATAAAAAACTGTACAGAGAGACTCTAATGAAATATGTAGCGAGTAGCCAGGCTAGCCTTCAAAACTTTCCTATCTGTTCCATGCATTTTGACATTGATTCTTTTATTCTATACAATGCTGAAAAAACACAAGAAATTACTTAAAACAACATTATTTCAAAACCAAAATAAATTGCAGTTACATCCAAAAATGAAATTTTCCAAACTCAAGAGATTTCAGATAAAAAGGATGATCAAGACACCTTAATCAATGAAGATTTTTTCCCCCTAGATAGTAAGAATTATGAACATGAAATATTATGGCATCTTGAATTTGATGGATCAATGAATAAATTAGGAGCAGGAGCAGGAGTATGGATTTACAATTTAGAGAATGATTACTCAGAGGGCCATGCTTACAGACTGAATTTCAAATGCACTAACAACATGGATGAGTATGAAGCACTTCTTTTAGGTCTCAAATTGGTTATAAATTCAGGAGCCACAAGAGTGTCTATTATGGGAGATTCTGAGTTGGTTATAAAACAAATTAATGCTATATATATATGACCAAAGACCGTAGATTAAGTTTTTATAGAGGAACATTTGTAGAAATATTTAACACTTTCCTAGAAACTAGGTTTGCAGTCATACCAAAGAAACATAATATGTAGGCTCATAGTTTAGCAATGTTTGCCAACACTTGTAAGTTACCATTCCAACCTAACCATCAGTACACTGCTAAGGTTAGACACAAACCTGTTATCCCAGATAACTTGAAAAACTGGCAAGTATTCACTAATGACCAACAAATAAATAACTTTTTAACCTTAGAAGAAGAATTTGTAAATAGTAATATAGATACTGACATAAAAGTGGATCTGGATTTTAAAGATAAAATAGAAATTAACAAATTAGAAGATGAAGAGATAGATAAATTCCATCCCACTAAATTTACAAAATCAGAGGTACAAAACCTAAAGCAAGTTGAAATTGAAGAGATAATTAATGAAGATTCTAAAATTATTAATCTCAAAGATAATTTTTTGCCCAAAGGATTAACCCCTTTGGAAGGCTTGTTTGATTCAAATGATGTCCCTAGAAAACCAAAAATGGAACCCCTAAAATCTGATATAGAGGAGTGTAACATAGGTATTGAGGAAAATCCAGAATTGATAGAACTTTCAAAGTCCTTACCTCCTACTGAAAGAGTGAAATACATTAAACTATTAAAGGAGTTCCAAGATGTCTTTGCTTGGAGTTATGATGACCTCAAGTCGTATGACATCAGCATAATACAACACACCATTCCCATGAAAGAAAACCAGAAACCTTTTTGACATAAGCTTAGGAGGATTCATCCTATTCTATTTCCTTCTATTGAAAAGGAAATCAGAAGGATGTATGAAGCCAAGATAATAGCACCAATTAGATTCTTTGATTAGGTTTCAAATTTGGTACCAACAAGGAAGAAGACTGGTAATATTAGACTGTGTGTTGATCTCAGGAATCTCAATAAAGTTTCACTCAAAGACAATTATCCCCTCCCTAAAATGGATCATATATTACAAAGGGTAGTAGGGTCAACCAGAATCTCATTATTGGATGGGTTTTTTGGTTACAACCAGATTTTAGTTCACCCAGATGACCAGGCTAAAACAACGTTCGCTAGTCCTTGGGGTACATTCATTTTTTGAAAATTCCTTTTGGATTAAAGAATGCAAGGGCCACCTTTCAAAGAGCTATGGACATAGCTTTTGCTAAGGAGATTCATGACTTTCTAGTAATATACTTAGATGATATTACTGTATTCTCAAAATATGATAAACAACACCTAAATCATCTAAGGCGGGTCTTCATCAAATGTAGGAAGTATGGAATTTCTTTGAATCCTAAAAAATGTTTATTTGGGTTAGAAGAGGGAAAGTTACTAGGCCATGTAATATCTAAAGATGGTATCTGAATAGGTCCTGCAAGAATTGAAGCCATCTTACAGTTACAACATCCTAGGAGCATCAGAGAATTACAAGCCTTTTTAGGAAAAATAAACTTTCTTCTAAGATTTATTTCTAACTCAGCAGAATTAATTAGATCATTAAATAACATGTTGAAAAAAGATTCAACCATAAAATGGACCATTGAAGCTAAGAGATCCTTTGAAGATATTAAGCTAGCCTTAACAAAAGCACCAGTTTTGGTCAGTCCAAAGTTCGATAGGGATTTCATTATATTTTATTTTGTCTCAAAACACACAATTGCTTCAGTCTTACTGCAGAATAATGATCAGGGTTATGAACAATCTATTACCCTTTTTAGCAAAGTCCTAAGAGATACCCCTTTAAAGTATAATATAATGGAAAAGTAAGCCTTTACTTTGGTCAAAGCTATCAAAGATTTTAGAGTTTACATTTTATATTCTCATATAATAGCCTATGTCCCTAATGCAGTAGTCAAGGATATCCTAACTCAGGATGGTCCAGATGGAAAGAGAGGGAAATGGATTTCTACTATATTAGAATATGACCTAGAAATCAAGCCAACGAAATTAATCAAAGGCCAAGGTTTAGCTAATCTCATAGCTGAATCGAACCGTCAGGCCTTAGATATAAATTTTATTGCAGAAATGGATAACAGAGAGGAGATAGTGACTCCACCAATCAGCTAGGACTTTATTGAATCGCCATGGTATGATGAAATTATATATGTTTTACAAAATTTACAAGCTCCTCCTAAATTATCTAGGACCAAAACCAGGTTTTTAAAAATGAAATCTTTAAAATTTTGCATACTTGACAATACTTTGTTTTGGAGGAATCGTGAAGGTATCCTTCTTAACTGTTTATTGAAAGAAGAATTTGACAAGGTGTTACAAGAATTTCATGCAGGAGACTGTGGAGGACATCTTTACTGGAAAACCAATGCTGACAAGATTCTTAGAGCCAGTTTCTATTGGCCCACTTTATTTTTTGATGTAAAGAAATTTGTAACCTCTTGTCATAAATGCAAAAATTTTGAAGGAAAGAAAAAGCTTTTAACCCTCCCCCTGAAACCAATATCTGTTGGAGCACCTTTTCAATAATGGGGTCTTGACTTCATTGGTGAAATTCACCCACCATCCTCTGCCCAACACAAATGGATCCTCACTACTAAAGACTATTTTACCAAATGGATAGAAGCTATACCATCAAGACAATCCACTGAAACTGTTATAATAACCTTCCTTGCATCCAACATCCTATCTAGATTTGGGTGCCCAACAAAATCATCACTGAAAATGCAACAACCTTCAATTCTAGGAGAATGATTGATTTATGTAATAAGTACCATATAACTTTGGGCCATTCCACAACTTATTACCCTCAAGGAAATGGACTAGTAGAGTCCTCAAACAAGAGTCTAGTGAATATCATCAAAAAGTTGTTAGAAGACAACAAGAAAACATGGAATAAGAAGCTAGTGAATGCCTTATGGGCAGACAGGCTAACCACAAAGAAGTCCCTTGGTACTAGTCCTTATCAACTAGTTTATGGAATGGAAGTTGTTTTCCCATCATCCTTGGGAACACCAGTGATGAAGCCGCTCCAAGAGTTTCAGGTTGAACTAAATGACATCCAAAGAAGAATCAACCAAACAATTCACTTACAATAGACCAAGGAAGAAGTGTACATTAGATCTCAAGTTGTGCAGGAAAGGATCAAGGAGGCTTTTGATAAAAGGACTAAGGTAGAAGATTTTTACCTAGGGGACAAAGTTTTGAAATGGGACTCAAGAAGAGAGAATAAAGGTAAACATGAGAAATTTTATTTCCTATGGAAAGGCCCATATGTCATCTATACATTCATAGGTAATAATGCTTTCTTCCTCGAAGAAATGGACGGCACAGAAGCAGAAGGAGGACCAGTTAATGGTCGAATGATTAAGCACTACATTGAACCTAGTTACTGATTTCACTAATCATTTGTACATATTTTGTTTTTCAAAAGTCTAGAGTTGATTGGATAGCGATTCTTTGGAGTTGAAGCCTGAAGAGAAGGCCCTAGGCTTCAAAAGTTTTACTGTCATAAATAGCAATAATGCAAAAAAAGTGAAAAGGGAAAATTTGTAGAGTGACATCACAACAATTCAGAAAGGCCATTGATCTACAAGTTCTTGACATTTCATCAGGAAATTCCATCCCCAATTGGAGCCACTGTTAGGTTCCTATACCAATAGGAGTCATAATTTTTGAATGACTGAGGTTAAACCTGTAATATGTACATACCTTTGCTTTTTGCAAATGTTTTCCATATTCAAAAAATTAAAAAATATAAAGAGGGTATGTCCTAAAAGAAAAATCAAATGACAAAAAGAATAAAAATCTCAAAAAGATGAAAATATGAACCCCAAGAAATAAAAAGACCATGAAAGTGTGCAAGTCAAAATGCCACTACTATTTACTTTTTGTGCAAAATAAATGATTGTGTGCAATTTGTAATCTTTGCCACAATCCATGATAGTCAAAATGTTTAACCTTGGCTATTTCATGTTTTAAATTTCATGTCCATAGATAGAGAATAAGATCTGACCAAATTATTTAATCTTGGAAGATAAGTAGATTAGGTAGAGTAAATAAAATGAGTTCAACTATTTAATGTGAGCCCTTGGATGTAATAAGGTTAGATTTAGTTAGTTTACTATTGTAAAGAAAAATAAAAATGTTTGATAACGGTTTGCAAGCTCAAATGCACCCCAATAAAGAGAAGTAAAAATTGTAGGATGAGTAGGTGGGTAAGTAGAAGAAATGTTACAGAATTTTGATGACTTATTAGACAAAAGAATGTGAATCTTCTTTTTCATCATCAAGTTCCAAATGTGAATGGGCACTCAAGCATGTAGATGGATATCAAAGTCAATTAATTAACTCCCTTCATTCATTTTCACCTTTTACTTAACTAATTTCCCAAAATAAAGATCAAGGTACTTAAAAACCCCAAGTCAAAGAGGCTCAGAGAATTTGTCTAACTTCTGGAGGGACCGGACCCTCGGCTCAATGGTTTATAGGCTATTAGTACGAAATCCCCTCATAACCATTCATTCCCCCCCTTAAGTTCATTCATTTTCCCTAAATAATATTCTTTCCTAAGGTTAAATCATTTTTACCTAGGAAAAGCATTTGTTCCCCCCACATAACCCATTTTCACATCAAAAACCCATAAAAACATTATATCCTAAGTATTTATGTGATTGTCGGAAACCATTAAAAAACATGAAAATCATATGCTTAGGGTGTGGTGGCCCCCCCCCCGCTCATTTGACTAAGTTAATAATTTATTTATTAAATCCATAATAAAACCCATTTCCTGTATATATATTAACTCCCGGAATATTAATTAATCCCACCCCAGTTTAATTATATAAGCTAAGGTTTCTTACCTCGAACCCACTAATAAATCGATCCTCAATTAGTTAGTTAATAAACCCAATTTGAAATCCGCCCGATGCCTTAACCCCCACCTTAATCCTACATTAAAACTAAATCGCCTCACTTAATTGCCCGTTGAGCCCCTCCATTACCTTCCGTTCAACTCCCGTGCTCGATCACCACACAATTTCTCCCCTCCTCATCCGAAGGCCCATGTTGATGAAATCCAAACGATACCTGCCCGAAATGGGTTGTTTTCCACTGGGCCCCCAAGGTGACTTGTCGCTTGATGAATTTAATCGGGATGCCTCCCCCCAATACCGCAAAATGCCCAAAGGTTGTGTGAAGTAAACCACTTATTGCCAGCCCGCTACTTGCCAAAACATCCACTGTTCACCCCACTACGGGACAAACATCTGCTATTCACCCGTACTCGCCAAATTGACTTTTCTGCATAAATCCTAAAAGCCCCAAATCATTCTTTTTATCATTTTTTCCAACTGTAAAATTTCATGCATGTGTCCGTGAACGGCCAAGTTGTTAACCCACGTACACTTGCACTGTGAAGACACCAAAAACTCCTAGATTGCCTTCTAACCTGATTGAAGCCTTTTCAACCTTTCAGAATTGCCAATTAAGCAGTTCATACCTAGTTTTCTTCAATTTCAGGTATTTAAGCCATAATCCATTGAAAGCCTTGTCAATTTCTAAACTAGTCACTAAGTTTTCTTAAATTGAAATTAAAGAGGAACCTTAGTAACTTAAAACCCACCTGGAATTGAACCACCATTACCTTAAATATTGACAATTTACCTCCCTCATTTTTAAATCCACAAGAACTAAGAATGGTTGCCCCAATTTCCATGGATGTCATGCCAATTACCATTCCTCACCTGGACCTGGACTACCTTCCTCTTGCTGACAAAGATTTCCAAATCAAGGACACCTCTATCCAAGAATCCCCTCTCAAATTATACTGCTGATACAGAGACCAATACCTAAACCATGCTAACAAAATATGTCTTTGGGAGTCTAATTTGCCAAAGTATCAATTTCTTGAGGTACACATTTTTCCAGAAATTTTCCATTATTGCCATGCAAACTACATTCCCAGTCAAAGAGCAGTGATGTCCCTTTACCAAACCATACTTTTCACCATCACTACCGAGTCAATCAATGAAATGCTATAACTACAACCAGGGCAGAGCTTAACCCCTATTTTAATTGGAGATCTACTAAACAGATCCCCCAAGCTTACAACTGTTAAACTTGCTGAGATGTTCCAGACCTTCATCAGGGAGGGAATGCCTATCCCAAAAGACCCTCCTCCATATGTGGCTACCATATTTTCCCCATTTGGTCAAGAAATAGTAGCAAAGATTTCTTGTGCTTTAGGCTATACCACTAGTGAATACATGGATGAAATCATATTAGCTTTCATGTCCATTTTCTCTCCAGGAAAACCTTCTGCTGTCATGTATGATTTGCCAAGTTCATAGTTGATAATATGCATGACCAATTCCTTAGAATGAGTACTGAGAGAGTATTCAAGTATTCTTCAGTTTTGTACCACCTTTTCCTATATTTCCAAGCTAGCAAGTTCCCCTTGTTGAAAATAGCAACAAAAAATGCTAAAAATAGAAGTGCTAAAATAGCACTGATATAAATAGAATTTTGGATACCAGTGCTGGATTGAGAAACAGGGAATGAAAAATGGAAGTGCTAAAAATAGCATTCTAGTTTTAGTAGTTCGGGATGGATTCCTATTTTTGGTCAGTCTCTGGACTAAAATAGGAAGTAAAATTTGAATTTGAACTTAACAAATGTTTGAAAATAAATAAGTTAATTCACCATGAGTTAATTAGTTGTGAAAAATCAAACATGTAGTCTATGTGAGGACATGCAACAGTTTCTCTATTAATTGAGGAATTTATCCATCAGTTAAAGAGATAAGGATGCGTTCTAATTTGAGTTGTAATTGGTTGGCTCAGTTAACTTAGTCAAGTCTAGTTAGATTGATTTAAATAGTTTGTTTAAATTAATGTGAGTTTAGTTAGTTGATGCATGCTTGCATATAACTGCTGCACTTTAGATAACTGAATATTCTCTCATGAATAACTCATACATGTCAGTTCAGATAGAGACCCAGTTGAGATTAGAGGAGGGAAAATGTACTATCAGTTGGATGAATTTTTCCTACAAAGGGAACTCATCCATGGAGAAGGATTTATCTCCTTCAGGATTGCGCAGTTAGATCAGAGGTTAGTGAGTGTGTGAAGAGGCCAATTCACACAAGTGGTTGCACTGGACCCCAAGGAAAATTGTGCAAAGAAATAGGAGGCTTGGAGGGTAGAGGAGAAGGTTTGAGAGAAGCTTTTGACTATCTATGAGCAACAGAGGGATTTCACAGAGAACATGATAGCTTTGTGAGCTGATTCTTTTTGTATTTCTGACTATATTTCCACTTGTATGATAATATAGAGTTGGGGTTGCTGAAGCTGTTATAGCTCTGACACCACTTGTTATAGATCTATCCTGGAAATATTATAGATTTGATATGAAAATATAAGATAATAACAAGATCAAAATATATAGAAATGATTCTTTATTGATCAACCCTTAAGGTAGGGCAACACCATACATTCACTCCTTAAGGAAGGAGAACACTCCACAAGCCATATGCCTGTTCATACAATAATTCCTCGACAATATTTCTTGACATCCTCCATGTGGAGTCTCTAGCCTCTATATAGGTCTCATATATGCAATACCATGGATCATTACCATGGTTCCCTCATACCATCCACTAATACCATGGGCCCATTACATTATTACTAGCTACTTGCGGTCCCTTACATGATATGGGTTAACCACCTTATTTATTACTATGGCCCATCCCATTATTACATTATTACCTTAGGTACCTCCCTTTGGTACCCCATATTATCCCCCCTAGGTATATAACAAAGGGGCATCTTTGTTGGGTATAGTGCTTCATCTAAAGCATACAAAATCTATATTAGGGAGGATCGTCGAATTGAGGTAAGCAGAGATGTCATCTTTGATGAAAACATAGCTTACAAGAAATCGAAGGATGTTCCAGTTGACTCTGATGAAGAAGAAGTTCCTATCTTTGAGGATATCTATAGGGGCAATGATGGTAAAGAACCAGGACCTACTCAAGGAGATGTTGTCCTTGTGAGCCTATACAACAAGTAATTGTTCCAGAAAATCAAAAGAGGATTGTTTGGTTGAAATCTACTCTTCAAGAGGCAGAAGGACATACAGCATCAAAGACATCTAGGGAAAGTAAGAGACCAAAAAGGTATTTTGGATATGTTGCATACATGACAAAGCTGATTGAGGCAGAGCCTTCCTCATATGAGGATGAAGCTAAGCATCAAGAATAGAGGAATGCAATGCAGGAAGAATACTAGTCCATAATGAAGAACGAAGTATGGGAAATTGCCCCTAGGCCAAGTGACAAATCGATAATCACTTCAAAATGGATTTATAAGATAAAGCACGTTGCAGATAGCAGCATAGACAAATACAAAGCAAGGTTTGTAGCAAGGGGCTTATCACGAAAAGAAGGGATTTATTATGAGAAAACCTTTGCCCCCATAGCTAGGTATACAACAATAAGATCGCTTGTTTCGTTGGTCGTTTCTATGGGTTGGAACATTCATCAAATGGATGTCAAGACAGATTTCCTAAACGGGACCGTTGATGAGGAAGTCTATATTGAGCAGCCTCAAGGATTTGAAATAAATCAAAGGGAAACTCATGTTTGCAAGTTGAAGAAGGCTCTATATGGCTTGAAGCAAGCACCAAGAGCATGGTATGCAAGAATGGATGCATACCTCCTATGACTTCGTTTTACCAAGAGTTCTACAAATCCAAATCTATATATCAAAGTGGTCCAGGAGGAGTCAATTATTATACTCTTATATGTGGATGATCTACTAGTTACAGGTGTACATCGACAGATTCAGGAATGTAAGAGGTAGCTATGATGATTCCTATGGTTACAAATTTGTAAAGGTTAAGGAGTTCAAATTCTAGTCCGGTAGATCCTACTTGCTACAAGAAATTGATTGGGACCTTGATGTATCTGGTGAATACCATGTCAAACATTCGTTTTGTAGTAAATGTCCTCAATCAGTTTCAGATGGAGCCAAAACATGATCATTGGATTGTAGCTAAGCATATCCTAAGGTACTTGAGTGGAACGATACATCACTGCCTCAAGTACACTGGGAATGAAATCCAACTTTCAAGATATACAGATTCAAATTGGGGTGGCATTGTGTTAAAATTGGCAACTAGGACCAAACTCCACAAGGGTCATCTTATTTATGACAGCTGATATTTTCCTTGAATTCCTCTCTCCGAAAGGTGTAGGATTGATCTAAAGATCATCTAATTCCGACATGTAAAAATGAAGATATGAATTTATTTATATTATGGACAAATTGTCAAGGTTGGCCAGCGAGCAAAATAGGCATTCAAACCCCCAACTCATCCTCAATGTTGCATATAAAAGGAGGAGACCTCAAGTCATCATATCATCATCTCATCTTCACAAATCTCACTCTCCTCACTTGATTGGATACACAAATCTGGGCAGCAGTCTCTCACACGTGCGAAGGAAGGAGGACGATTCTTTGTTTGATTGTTTGACTGCGTTGACCAACATTGACCAAATTTCAGAGGTTGTATCTTGGGTTGCGTTGAGCTATGTTGACCTCCTTTTGACTGTGGATTGGGTGAGGTATCTTCTCCTTAGCAGGCCGCAGATCTGGGCACTGAAATCGAGGTGATTTGATATCCCATTTGACCAGCGTTGACTACCCTAGGGCTGGCTGCAGTTTGACTTTTTTTTACCAGCATTTGACTAGACTTTTTCGAACTGTTTTGCGCTGATTGGGCTAGCTATTGGAGGCCGAAGCTGATTGGGTTTGACCGAGCTGTTTAGAGGAAGAATTTTGCCATGTTTGACCATCGTTGACTTTTCCGGTTAGGACTTCTTGTTGTTGTCATCAATTATCAGATTTGTAATTTGTACTATCTCTCTCTCTGCTGAACTATTGAAGAATATAAGAAGAATTAATAAAGGGTTTCCCCACATTGGGGTTTGTCCCTGGATGGTACCACATATTGTGTCCTCTTGTCTTGGCTTGTCTTCTACTGTTTATGCTTATGTTCTATCGGCATTTTACTATCATACCGATGTGATTGCTAAACTGGATATTGATATTGGGCTAATAAAGAAATTGAAGTAAATTGCTCTGAAGCATAGAACATACCATTGTTACCTAAAATTAACATGGTATCAAAGTTGAGGTGAAGACAAAGCCAAGCAAGAGTGAAAGAGCAATCACCAAAGACAGTTGGACAAGGACAAAAGGCTCAATGGGTTCCTCATCCCACTTCCCGGCTAAGACAAGCTCCGTGAAAAGTCTGACTATCATGGCTGGAAGATGTCTCTTGATTTGACCTTGGAAGAACAAGAAGTGTTGGATTATGTCAAGGGTAAAATCCTTGAGCCTCTGTCAAATGCACCGGCTGCTACGAAGACCAAGTACAATAAGGCTGAAGTCAAAGCAAAGAAGATTATCAGAGATTCCATTGACAAGCATCTGGTGGCCTACATCTCCGATTTGAACACCTCCAAGGAAATCTACAACAAGTTGGTCATCATGTTCAAGGTTAATGATGAAAATCAAATTTTATTTCTCAAAAATAAATTGAAGGATATTAACAAGGGCAAGGACGAGGATATTCAATCCTACTTCTTAAGGATCACTGAGATCGGAATGATCTACTTTCGATTAAAGAGGTCATTCCTGACAAGGAACTTACTATCACTACCCTTGGAGGACTCCCAACCGAGTGGTATATATTTAGAACCACTATTCTCAATAATGATCGAATTCCAGGGTTTGAAGAATTGATGTCGAGATGCATTCAATAAGAAACAAAAATGGTGGGGCAAGAAATGCCTTCTAATAGAAGCAAACCCATTTCTTTCTCCACTCATGCCAAAAGGAGAAATAATGAAGGTCTAAAGGTCATTACAATGGAAAGCCTGGATCAAAGGGTGGAAGGAAGGGCAGGGGCTTTATTTGCAATAAGTTTGGCCACTATGCAAGGGAGTGTTCAAATAGAAGGAACACATCACATGATCATGATCACGATCATTCCAGGGGCAACTTCAACCACAACAATCAAAGGAATGGTAGGTACAATGGCAAAGGGAAAAGGAATGTGGGGCATCAAGGAAATGGTCAACCCTCCAAGAAAGCAAGGAACTCCAAGTATGAAGAATCAAATGTTGCTAACAATAAGCAAAAGAAGTACTATCTTATATTGGCCCTCTCCACTACCACTCCACCTGACACTTTGGGGAATTGGCTAATTGATAGTGGTGCCTCAAGGCACTTCACCGGATACAAGGAAGCTCTCTCTAATCTGATAGAGAAGGAGACAAACTTGGAGACGATGCCACCTATCCTGTGAAGGGCGTAGGGAATATTACCCAGTGTGGAAAAAGTTGGGAAAAAATCGAGATTAAATCCCCAAAACACGATTTTTTTGGCTGGCTGATTAAATCGGCTGATTTTTTGCCGATTTTTTGCTAGTTGAAAAAGTAGGGATTAAATCAAAAAAGTCTGGATTAAATCGAGACTTTTTCCAAAAAATCGTGAATGAGTTAGTTTCTTTAACAATTTTTTAATATTTTTTTTGAAAAAATCGAGATTTTATTGAAAAAGTCGGGATTTTATTGAAAAAGTGGGGATTTTATAAAAAATGAACATTTTTGTATTTTTTTTTTAATTTTGCCAACTTTTTGTCGACTTTTTAAAAAACTCCTGATTTTAATGACTTTTTTAATTTCTGGACCCTTGTCGATTTAATCCCGACTTCGACTTTTTCCACATTGGTTTGAATGTCTGTTTGTTTGCTGGCCGACCTTGACAATTTGTCCATAATATAAATAAATTCATATCTCTCATTTTTACATATCGGAATCAGATGATCTTTAGATCAATCTTACACCTCTCGGAGAGAGGAATCCAAGAAAAATATCAGCTATCATATATAAGATGACCCATGTGGAGTTTGGCCCTAGTTGCCAATTTTAACACTCCCTCTCAACCAAGGAGAACTCGATCTGCTAATCCATCTACCAGTCGGTAATATCTCCGCCATCAATGCACTGCTCTGCTCTGCTGAACTATGAAGAAGAAGAAGTGATCAAGATTGTACCATGCCATTCTCTACTGACCTGAAGTCAATCCCAGATAAAAGAGAGTGTCTCATACCACTCTTATTGACCTGAAGTCAGTTCCAATCAAAAGAGAGTGTCTCATACCACTTTTACTGACCCGAAGTCAGTTCCAATTGATCCTAGCTCAATATCGGACATCCTAGCATAGGGAGTACGGTAGTACACGATGCGTCCATCAGTAGTACTATGGTCCCTATCCTCATTTCCCTACTCATTGGCCAGATGAGAGGTACTTCCCATGAGTCCCAGACTGCATGGGTAGGATGTCTCAACAAGAGAAGGATGAACCACTGACCTTGCCTACATGTTGCCACGCGGTATCACAGGGGAAGGTTGAACCACCCACCATGTACACAATAAACCACTAGGGGAATGCTGAACCACTCACCCTATGGTTGCTCATCGCTCCAAGAAGTACCCCAAGCCCCCTCGAGCTCCCAGAGCTCAATGTCCATATCATACTGGACCCTCAGAAGACGGTCTCTCCACGACTTCAAGTCGTTCCCCCCAAGGGCTTTGTCAGAATATCGGCGACCTGCTCATTAGTCCCAATGTGATGGAGCCTTATTGCTCCTCGTTGTACCATATCTCGGATAAAGTGGTACCTGATATCTATGTGCTTGGAGCGATCATGAAATACAAGATTCTTTGATAATCAGATCCCACTCTGGTTGTCGCAGAGGATCACGGTGGTATCCAGCACATGTCCAAACAGCTCACTGAAGAGCTTCCTCAACCAGACAGCTTCACAGGAGGCCATACTAGCAGCTATGTATTCGGTCTTAGTGGTGCTTAAGGCAACCGATTTTTGCTTCCTGCTCATCCAGGATATCGAAGCAGAACCCAAAGAAAAACAACACCCAGGAGTGCTCTTGCAATCCACCACATTGCTCGCCCAATCAATATCAGAATAACCATGCAGCCTCACATCTCTGGTAGTATATCTTAGTCCATGAGTGATTATGCCCCGAAGATATCTCAGAAGATTCTTGGCACTAATCCAATGAATATGATGAGGCTCAACCATATATTGGCTCAACGTGTTAACTACAAAACATATGTTCGGATCAGAGTTCACCAAGAACATCAGTGCTCCTATGAGTTGACGATACTTAGAAGCATTTCCCAATTCAGGTCTGGCAACACTACCACATAACTTCTTAAAGTTAAGCTCAATCGGGGTAGTCACAGGCTTGCAGTCTACCATCCCAAATCTTTCCAATATCTTCACAACATATTTTCCTTGAGATAGGAAAATTTCTCCTAGCTTTTGCTAGACCTCCAACCCTAGGAAGTAGTGCATCAATTCTAGCTCCTTCATCTCAAATTCAGAAGCCAACTCCCTCTTACATTTGTGAATGAGAGGGTCTGCAACTGTCAGAAAGAGGTTGTCCACATAAAGTACTAGTATGAGAGGTGTATCATTTTCAACCTTAAAGTAAAGGTTCAGATCGACTTCACTTCTAGTGAATCTCAACTTCATCAGATACCTATCAATCCTCTCATACCAAGCCTAGTGTGCTTGCTTCAAGCCATAGAGAGCTTTACTCAACCTTCATACATGAGATTCTTGGTCATGAACCGCAAACCCCTTGGGTTGTTCCACATAGACTTTCTCTTTGATCGAACCATGCAAGAAAGCAGTCTTGACATACATCTGATGTAGGTTCCATCCTTGCGAGGCAGCAAGGGCCATGATCAAGTAGATGGTGCTGTATCGGGCAACAGGTGCAAATATCTCATCGTAGTCTACACCTTCCTTTTGAGAGAAGCCTCGAGCAACAAAGTGAGCCTTGAACTTTTCTGCACTTCCATGAACTCCATGTTTGATTTTGTAGAGCCACTTAGAGGTGACCACTGATTTGCCCTGGGGTCTAGGAACCACATTCTAGACATCATTCTTCATAATTGACTCGTATTCTTCATTCATAGCATCCTTCCATACTTGTTGCTTCATGGCTTCTACGAATGATGAAGGCTCATTTTGAATGATAATGCTCATGACGGTCAAGTATCCTTGATACTTGTTCGGCTTCTTGCTTTCACAGAAAGTCCCCCTTGGTGCAATATGTCTCTCGGCATCTTCGAGAGTCTCCCTAAGCCACGAGGGTCTCCTCTTGGAGGAGGAGGGCTCAAGAGGAGGAGGATCAATAGGATCCATAGGTTCATCAACATTTGGCATCGTTTCATCTCCTTTTTCACCCTGTTTTTTGGTGTCATCTTCTTTGTCCTTCCTTGGGATAGGAAGGTTGTTGATTTTGCTGAGGGCCATATCTTCTTCAAAGGTGACATCATGACTTATCTCAAATTCCCTTTGACCAACCACATAAATTCTATAACCCTTAGAATTTTCACTATAGCCCACAAAGATTCCTTTCTTCCCTGATGCACCCAATTTTCTTCTTTTCTCTTTCGACACATGAAAATATACGACTTCCAAAAATTCTAAAATGAGAGGCATCAGGTTTCTTACTAATGAACATTTCTTCGGGAGTCTTGGAGTCCAATGCTTGATGAGGGCATCGATTTTGAACATACACGGCGGTATTTGAAGCTTCAGCCCATAGGAACTTCAGAAGCCCTTGATCATGAAGCATGGCACAAGCAACTTCTACAATAGTACGATTCTTCCTTTCAGCCACACCATTTTGCTCAGGGGTGTATGGTGTTGTAGTCTCCCTCTTAATGCTAGCTTCTCTGCAATAATCATGGAATTCATTTGATTCGTACTCAGTCCCATTATCGGTCCTCAATACCTTGATTCTCTTCTCGGATTGATTTTCGATCATGGCTTCGAAGTGACAGAACCAGGTGAACACTTCATCCTTCTTCTTCAAGAAGTAGATCCAGGTCTTGCGAGAATAGTCATCCATAAAGGTGAGATAATATAAGTATCCTCCCGAAGAGTTTATGGGCATCATTCCAGATATGTCGGAGTGGATCAACTGCAATATATATGTGGTCTTGCTATTACTTGAGGGAAATGGTTCCCTTATAAGTTTTCCTTTGGCACATCCCGGGCATACACCTTCATGCTCTACTTTGAACTCGGGCATACCTGTCACCATCTGTCTCACATCGAGAAGAGCCTTATAATGAAGATGGGCAAACCTCCGGTGCCATAGTTCAGATTGTAGAGATGTGTCGCAAGACATGACTCCCAATGGACTTCCTCCAACTTGTTATAAAGTGTCAACCCTGAACCCAAGGGTAAAAGCATCTTTAAGATTCCTTTTCCAAACACGTACCTTTCCATTGATGAATGCCACCTTGTATCCTTTGTCTTCCATTGCTGAAATGGACACCAGGTTCTTCTTGAGATCAGGTACATCTAGAACTTCTTGTAAATGAATATTGTTACCTTGATTCAATTGAAAATTTCAAACCCCAACTCGTCCTCAACGTTGCATATAAAAGGAGGAGACCTCAAGTCATTTTATCACCGTCTCATCTTCACACATCTCTCTCTCCTCACTTGATTGGGTACGCAAATTTGGGCAGTAATGTCTCACACGTGCAAAGGAAGAAGGACGATTTTCTGTTTGACTGCGTTGACCAACATTGATCGAATTTCAGAGGTTGTATCTTGGGTTGCGTTGACCAACGTTGACCTCCTTTTCACTGCAATTTGGTGAGGTATCTTCTCCTTAGAACGCCGCAAATCTAGGCACTGAAATCGAGGTGATCTGACCTCTCATTTGATTAGCGTTGACTGCCCTAGGGTTGGCCGCAGTTTGACTTTCGTTGACCAACTTTTCACTGGACTTTTTCAGACTGTTTTGGGCTAATTGGGCTTGCTGTTGGAGGCCGAAGTTGACTAGATTTGACCGAGCTGTTTAGAGGAAGAATTCTGCCTTGTTTGACCAACATTGACTTTTCTGGTTAGGGCTTTTTGCTGCTGTCATAAATTATCAGATTTGTAATTTGTACTATCTCTCTCTATTGAAATATTGAAGAATTGAGCAAGGGTTTCCCCACATTGGGGTTTGTTCCTCGATGGTGCCACATCTTGTGCCCTCTTGTCTTGGCTTGTCTTCTATTGTTTATGTTTATGTTCTATCTGCATTTTACTATCATGCTAATGTGATTGCTAAATTGGATATTGATATTGGGCTAATAAAGAAATTGAAGTAAATTGCTCTTAAGCATAGAACATACCATTGTTACCTAAAATTAACACAGTGTGACAGATGAAAGGAGCACAACAGGAGGATGTTTCAACATTGGATCTTCCATGGTTTCATGGATGAGCAGTTTTGAAGCTGAGTATGTTGCTACAAGTCAGGTCTGTCGGGAAGCAATTTGGCTCAAAATGTTGTTGTCAGACTTGTTTTAAGGACCACTCAGCCCTACATGGATACAGTGTGATAATCAGAGTTGCATAAGGTTGACTGAAGAGCTGATGTTTCATGCTAGGACAAAGCATACAAATAACAAGTACAACTACATCAAAAGCGTGGTACAAGATAGGGTCGTGGAGTTGCGCTATCTACCTACAGATGAACAGATAGCTGACATATTGACTAAAGAGTTACCAAACAAGAAGCTTGAGTACCTAAGAGGTGAGCTTGGTTTGGTGGATATCTCTTCCCTAGTTGAGAGGGAGTGATATCAGATAGTTCTTGTCTTTATGGGTCAGGCACTAGACTAGGAGTCAGGACTAACAGCCGTAAGTCTTACTGAAGGCCATAAAGAAAGAATGGAGTCCGTAGGATTGGATAAGCATCTAGATTAAAACTTTTTATGGATAGGAGAATCCATAAAATAGAAGTTGGTGACCAACGCTCTTTGAGGATGAGGTATGGCATCCAAGATAAGAGTAGTCGAAGAGGACCAATATTCTTTGAGGATCTAGTTTTGGGGAATCCAAGATAAGAATAGTCCTAAAATGACATGCCTTGTAGACATCCGGATGGGGTATGTACCTTGTCAGATAGTGTGGCAGCTCACGTAAAGTCTCCCAGCATTATGCTCATAATTAAAGATGGCTTGTCCAGTTAAGGCCTTCAGGGACAATGTTGGTTGTGAAATAAAGATACTTGACAAAAGATGGCTTATGAATCCGACTCTTATGAGAATGCTTCAAGATTGAGATTCCTTGTACCAAGAATACCTCCCTAGTTAGGAAGGAGTGTTGAAAATTATAACTAGGTTTGGTCTTCATTATAATGTAATTGTAATCGTGACATTGTATATTCCTTGTATATTCCTTATAAAGAAAGAAAAAGAAAGAAATAGAAATTATATTTTATTTTTGGAGTATAGGTTTCATACTCAAGGTTGAGTCAAAAGCATGTTCTTCGTGATTTTAGGTCTTCTAGGTTTTTCTACGATAGAGAATAATATTGGTCATGTGTCATAGTCCCATTTGGACTCGATCATAATCGAGAAAAATATTTATTTTATCATGAAAAAGCCATGGATAAGCCCAAGACCAAGTCAGCTCAAGAGCAAGGACAAGTCAGCCTAAGGGAGGGCTATTCGACCCTCAAGAAAGGCTATAAATAGAAGAGAGCTCGACCTCGATTGGACACAACACAAGCTAGTTCGACCTGCAAGAGTGAAGAAGAAAAAGAGTAGCTAGAGGACGAAGAAGAAGAGCAGGAGTCAAAGTTTGTCAAGGATCATCTCTCTCTCTATCTCACTAGGGTTTTTATAGCTACCAGCTACAAGAGGACAAAATTCTGGGCAGTTGCTGGGGGCCGTAGTTCTGTTGCCAGGGCCGAAGTTGCAGTAGCTGGGTTGCAATATCGAAGTTCTTGAAACTGTTTTGAAGCAGAACTTGTTGGGGGCTGACATGGATCTTGGAGGATTTGTTGGCTTGGGTCTTTGGGTCTTGGAAGTCTCTTTTGTAAGCAGATTCTAAAAAGGAAGAGAAGCATTTTCCGGGTTTTGCCCCAGTGTGGAGCCTATATCTTGTGTACTCTGTCTCTTTGTGATCTTCTTGTTTTTGGTAATTTGCTTGATGAACATAATAAAAGAAGTAATAGAAGAACATCTAACATCACAAGTAATTATCAAGCTAAGGAAAATAAGTGAAAAATATCAAGTCTCCATATTTTCCAACACTTGGGTGGGTAACAAGTACCATCATCGAAAAGAGGGGAGGTGCCTGGCAGGTTTCATTGGCATACATATTTCATGGACCAAAAAAAAAACTCAAAGCTAGATTGGTTGTTAACTCATCAAAGGATATTCTCAAGTAGAAGGTGTTGATTATGACATGTTTGTTCCTATTGCAAAGTTAACCACAATTTGCTTGCCGATTTCTTTAGACACCAGTCATAGTTGAAACCTGCATCATATGGATGTTAAATCAGCATTTCTTGATGGTGATTTGAAAGAAGAAATATATCTTGAGCAGCCCGCAGGTTTTACTGAGAATGGTGAAGAACATCTTGTTTGCAGATTAAAAAAAGAACATCTTGTTTCAAAGTTGCTTACTAATGAAATTAAAAGTAGTTAATCTAAACAGTTTGAGATGAAAGATCTAGGTTCTTTACATTATTGTCTGGGAATAAAAATATGGAGAAATGAAGAGGCTACAGTGATTACTCAAACAAAAATTGCAAGAGAACTGTTGACTAAGTTAAATATGAATAATTGCAAATCTGTATCCACTCCCTTAGAACAGAATGTAAAATTTGGTATCAATGATGGAAAGAGTGGAGCCAGTTGAATTTTATACAGTGAATTCATTGGAAACTTAAATTATTTAACAGCATCTAGACCTGACATATCTTATGCAGTTGGTGTACTTCACCAACTTATGACTAAACTGATGGAAGAACAATGAAGAGCAGCAAAGAGAGCACTATGCTACATCGAAGAGACATTGAATTTTGGCATTAATTATAACAACATTTCCGATGTTGTGTTGACAGGTTATTCTGAATCACATTGGGCAGGTGAATGCCATGATAGAAGATCCATTACAAGCCATTTCATCAATGTGGGCTCAGCTGTCATCTCATGGAGCAGCAAAAAGCAACCAACAGTTGCTTTATCATCCACAGAAGCTGAGTACAAGGTTTTGTGAGATGCCACCTCTAAAGCTAGTTGGTTAAGGAGAGTTCTAAGGGATGTCCGAGAAAGCAAACTATTCATACTATCCTGAACTGTAAAAATCAAAGCTCAATTAAAATTGCACACAATCAGTGTTTCACGCTAGAACAAAACATATTGGAATCCTGTATCATTTTGTGAGAGATAAAATTCTGTCAAAGGAGATTGAAAGTATCTACAGTGAATCAAGTAAAAATCTGGCTGGTGTATTTACAGAATCTTTGGGAAAAATAAAATTCAAGTTACTAGAAGCTGGTGAGATGTCCTTGAAAATAAGTTCTTCATTAACAGGGCCTGTTAGAATTAATAAAGAAAAGTTACTTTACTTATAGACCTTTGTTTGAGTTGTTGAGATATTACAGGTTTTCTCTGTAGATAATGAGAAGAATATGTATGTATTTAGAAATTTCTCCACCTCTGTGTATTCTATAAATAAGGCATTTGGCCATGGGATAAACAAAGCCTACGGCAGCTTTCTTCTCCCCTGTTTTGTATGCTCTCTGCCCTTTTTTTGTGCTCTATTTTATATATTCTGTTTACAGGCCAAAGTAACAACAATTCAATTCATCAAAGATAAATCATGACAACAGAAGGGTGAAAAGCAGCACATCATCATTCCAGCTAACCTTGTAAAATATTTTCATAAAAGCTACCAGTTTCCAAGTAAAACCAAGCCGGAGTAACATCAATCCAATTCATCAAAGATAAAATCACGATAAGAGAAGGGGCAAAAGTAGCATATCAGCATTCCAGCTAACCTTTTTAAATCTTTTCAGAACAAACTTAAAAAGCCACCAGTCCGAGTAAAACCAACAGAATATAAGACAGAACTTTGATCGACAAAATGGGGTTGTTTTGTCATTCTATAAATAAACTCTTGAAGTCAGATGTGCCTAGACTGAAAACTGCCCCTTGCACACATGAATACTGTAAAAAAATTGTATGAAGTTTTAGTGTTGCAATTTTCACGCTAAATCTGATGTGGTGAGCAAAAATTGTGTCTTGTAAACTTCACCTGATTTGAACCCTTTGATAGCCTTTCCTTTGTCCAGAGACTCTCCAAATCATAGTATGCACGAGCATTCTCATCAAGTGCATGAACTATAATGCTACCTGTCAATACAGAAGAACATAAGTAACACAGATATGGAATTTCTAAGAATAAGAGAAACCATATGAAGCTTAAGGAGAATACAAGAATAAAAAGAAAGTCATGGGCCCTGGTTCGTGGTGGGAGTATAGTCTGTTATTGCCATTAGGCTCGCAACACAAGGATTGACCTCAGGAACACCAATTTGCAAATGTCACCTCCTAATTATTAAACCTAACTGATCTAGACAATCAATGAATGAAGCTAACCTGTATCGATGACCAACCATTTTCCTCCCTCACGGCCTTCGATGCCAGGTAAAATCATCTTATCAGCGCCTTTCTGTTTTTGCTTCACCTGAGAGAACAATGAAAACGAACTGTTTCGTATTACTAAGAATGCTATTGATGTGAGCAAATTGATCAATGCTATTAACAGCCAATGTCCTCGGATAGATAGTCAAGGATGCTTTTCCATAATATAATCTATAATGCAACAGGACAGTTTTTCCAAACCCAAGGTTAAGGAATAGCCTGGTGTCCTGGACATGTATGAACAGAACTAGAAGCTTTTTAAACCTGGATGAAGATCCCTAGTTAAAAGAACAAGCGATAGTTTAATAGACTTGCTACGACATAGTAACGCCAGGAGTTAGAACTCGAGTAAACTTATAAGCTTAAGAAGCCCGCTAACTCTTTGTATGTTATGGTTTTATTGGGATTGGAATTGACACTACGTTTTGGCCAATGCTGCCATCTAAACTTTAGAGAGCATAAATTTTAGCTTCGTGAATCTAGTATAAGTTGAAGTTGTGCGAAAGGGGTAAATAATGTGACCTTGTAAAGTAGGGCTTGTGCAATATTTCGAACATGCCAGTTTGATCTGCCAGTGGCAAACACCATGTAATCGGTCCATTCACATTGTTTGTGAACATTAATTTTCTTAACATCTTCTGCCCTCACGTCCGTTAGCACCTTTTCCACTTCCTCTATCGTCAGCAGTTTAATATAATTCAACCTTTGATGCTCGGTTGCCTCCGCCTCCTCCTCAGGAATTTCATCTTCAAAGTCATATCCGTATTCTGTCTGCTCAGCGTTGAGCGTGGAAGAAGCTTCTTGCGCAGTAATGCGTTTTACATTTTCAGCACAAAACCTAGATACCTGTATTTTACTCCAAGGAGACAATCCTAACGCGGCAGCGGGAGAGGGTGCTGAAGAGGCAGTTGGGACGCTATCTTGATGGCCAAATAATCTGACTACAAATGGAATTCGGGAATATGAACGGTCACATTTTTGCATCGCTCGAGTAACTGGGGCTGAAGCTGCCTGGACGACGAGTCGAGTGAAAAACCCCATGCCGCCCGTAATTCTTGATCATTCTGCAATCTGTTTATCATGAAAGCAATGGCTTTGTCTCTCTTTCATACTTTCTTTTTTTTCCAATTAAATGTGTCATAAAACCATTAAGCTGTCTTTCTCAGCTACAATCTCATACATGGTCGCATTTGACAACACGGTTGCAAACATTTGATGTGTAAATCTACAATAATGTTGGGTTGATGTTTTATGATGTCATGTCGTGGATGTTAACGGTGATCTTTGGGTATATCTGTGCATCAATTTGGTTGGAAATTTGGTAAAAAATTGTTTATTTAGTTAAAAAATATTTTAAATAATTTAATATCACAATTTTTTTGGTTAACTAAATTTTGAATTAAAAAAGTTAAAATGCAAAAATAGTAGGCAACATTTTTAAAAATAGATTTATTTAAAAAATTAAAATTTAAAAAAAAAAATTATAATGAATTAGGTTTTTTAAAATAAGTAATTTTTGAAAATTTTATTAATTAAGTGGAATTGTAACTTTCAACAAAATACTTATTAAATTTAGGGAATATAGTGGAATCTTTTGCACTTCATGATCCATATGGAAACCAATTAGTCCATTTTGCATAGGGCTTGAGCAATGTCCCAAATAATCTATTGGAATCTCTTGCATAATGATAGGGCCTCTCCATTGCTATAAAAGAAGGCTTAAAAGGCACCTTCTAGCGAAATTAGGCTCAATTCCCTCATCAAAAGAATTAAGATCCTTTTGATAAAGCCCTCTTTTTCCACATCAAACGTGAACTCAATGAAGAAGTCGACCATTAGGCTAAGGTGGTCTTAACAATAGAACAAGGTGTATAGTTTAAGAATGGGACCATAAAATATCACTCGGTCTACTAATGAATTCAATTGTCAGTTTTCCTTCCTTGACACGCGTCAATTGAAGCTTAGCCCAAGGAATTTGTTGGACATCTATAGAACCAAAAAAGGTGACATGGTTTCCCCTTACTATCGAGTTGCTTTAGCCTAGTTTGTGCATGGGTAATTAGAGTGGTGGTTGGCTCCCACAAGATATCTTGAGCTATGGATTCATCCATATTTGCATGATTTCATGTAGTGGAAGTGTCTCTCAAGGTCTCATCAAGGTCTTTATTAATGTGTGCATCTATCAAAGGGGTAAAAACTTCGTCTACGCACAGGCCTCAAGGTATTGAGATTACCTTTAGGCTCATTTTGTGTTGTAGCTATTTAGTTTGGCCCCCCACGCAAATTCTCAATATCTATTTAACCAAGTAGCCTTTGGATTTTTGGTTTATGTTTGTTGTTTGCACCTAAGGAATGTCAAATTGTTGTAAGTTTTGAAAAATCTTAAGAGATGCGCCAAGAAAAGGGGCATTGCACAAAGTGAAGGAAAGACTTTACACAGTGATGTAGAGGTGTTGCATAAACACATAATGCAAAGGACACCACACACCTAAGTTGGATAGAGTGTGCAAGTGTACCAGGAAGCTTAAAGACTTATAATGAATTGCAAATCAATTATTGGTTTTGTAATCGACCTATGGGTAGGTTAGCATGATCCACAAGGAGGACACTATGATGTAAGAAGAGAGAGATAGGAGAGTTATATCAATTTGTAGGATATTCTTTTATCATTGTGGAGTTATCCCAATTTCGTAGAGCTCTCATGTATTGTAATGGACGTTAGACCTGTTGGGAGTCTGTCATGTAAATATCTTAATTTTGAGAGGAATTAATGAAAAAAATGTTAATTTTGACTTTGATGAGTCTTATGTGTCACATTGAATGCATTCTTTAGCTTGATACCATAATCTTTAATGGGCCTTTGAAGAAACCTAATATGAATGTTTAAATGTGATTGTAATTCTTCCATGTTTGAATGTCTTAGACTTTACATAAGATCCTGATTAAAAGGTTCTTGCGGTTCCTATAAGTGTCTCATGTGAGACTTCCAGTCTTTGGGGATTGAAAGTGCCAATGATTATGGGGTATTCACTGGCCAAGGAGCTCGAATCCTAGCTTTGAACCTCGTGCCAACAATTGCTTCCATTGTCACGACCCAAAATATCGTGATCCTTGCTAAAGGATGAGGTTATGAGGTTGTACTCATAAATGGAAGACATACATGAGTAGATTTTAGAGAAAGAAGAGGAACTTGCTCAACAAGATAATAGAAATTTAAGGATTGGCATTGAAAAATGAAAGAAAAGTTGTATTTTACACTAATGTTCATGATATTTTCTTTACATAATTCGCTTTTCTACTCCAAGAGTGGATAGAGAAACATGTGGGCATTAATCTATCATGAAAGGTTCAAGAATCAATGATTTGGAGTTTAGAAATAGTTAACAAGCTAAATATTATCGATAACAAGTGGAACAAAGCCATTAACTTTTTGTTAGAGCGAGCTAAAGAAGATTATGTAGTCGAATTTTCAGTGCAATGTAGTGAATCTCTTAGCAATGTAGAAAGAAAATTTGACATCAGTCCCTAAGAAGGTTACTAGCTCAAACCCCATTATGGAGAAGGGCTTGATGAGGATGGAGCCTAGTTGTGTGGACAAGTAAAACCCCATGCAGAGGATTGGGTGGGAGGATGTGGAGAGGGGTGGGGCAAGGGAGGATGAAGGGAAGGGAGAAAATATGAGATAAGACTAAAAAGAACCCAAAAGTATGGATCATCAGGAGCAAAGCTAGAGGATGGAAGAGAGAGTTGTGAGAAGAAATGAGATCACGGAATCGGTTAAGCAAGAAAGGCAAAAGAAAGGAGGGAAAGACATAATAAATATGAGGGATGAAGATCAAAGTGCGAGAGGTAGAATTGTGAGAGCATCATGAGAAGGGAACATTGGGAGCATAACACAAGAATGGAGCATTGGCGAGATGGCATAAGAAGGCAGCATACAAAGAGAGGAAAGGTCATCGAAGAGACGTGGCACAAAGGACAATACTATAGGAGAAGTTTATGAATATTGTAGGGATGGATCTATAGGTGAAGATGTGAAATCCTAGTGGAAACTAAGAGATTTTATGAAGTCAAACAAGTATGAAGAGGAGGATTGCAGTGACAAGGGGATAATTAGTGAAGGAGAAGATAACCTGCAAAATGAAGAGATCATGGCGATAGTAGGAAGGTTCATGTGGTTAAGTTTGGAAGGCTCTTCTAGATTCGTCGACATAAGACATCAAATAGGAAGGAGTAACCCCTCTTGGAACCACTCCTCAAGTGCATTTTAGCATATGAGAGTTCAAAGCAACTAAAAATCAATATTGTAGTAGGTGAAAGTTTCAACCAACCAAATGTTAGGAGTTTTGAGCAAAAAGGGGAGAGTTTAGGGAGAATGAAAGTTAAGATTCCAGTAAAAGCGAATAGTTCAAGGAAGTTGGGGATAAGAAGAAACTTCAAGATTCCACTAGATAGGCAACATATACTAAGTGTACAACAAATAATTGGATCACAATTGGAATTGCAATGAGGTACGACGAAGTGGTAGTGGATGGCAAAGAGTTTTAAGGTAATATTTCATTTTTAGTCTAGAGACATTTCGATAGATGGAGCATTATAGAAAATGAAGGAAAAAATATTTGCACCTAAGCTGAGCAACGTGCCAAAGGAGATACTTCTCTGCTCATTGCATAAGCACTGTCAAAATACAAGGGAACTAGTAGAATGTTACAATGTTACAAAGGAAGTTCAAGATGATGAGGACCTGAGGAATCTACACATCCCAAAGTTTAAAGGAGAACATATGGTGGTGGGACCACAACAAGATTCTACTGCACCTGACTATGGAAAACCTATATGAACCTGCAAGGTGAACATTGGTTCAAAGGAGAATCAGAAGATCACAGTAATTGGCATCTACTGGGATGAGGAGACTATCAATCAGATTTATAGTTTGTTGCATGAGTATCAAGACTTATTCCCTAAAACTTTCTTTGAGATGAAGCACATAGCTAACGATTTGGGAGAAATGAAGATTTTGTTGAAACCTTATGTGAAACCAATGAAGCAGAGGCCATATAGGTTGGATCCCATTTATAAGTAGAAGGTCAAGGAGGAGCTCAACAGAATGATGGAAGAGAGTATAATTGAACCTATCGAGGAGTCTGAATGGATCAACCTTATGGTAATTCAGAATTAAAATACTAGTAATATTTAGATCTACATGGACCTAAGGAAGCTGAATGGTGCCTCTATTCACGACCGATTCCCTACTTTGTTTACTGACAAAGATTTAGAGAATGTTGGTGGCCAGGAGGCCTATTCTTTCACAAATGGCTTTTAGGTCTATCATCAAATTAATATCGCTAAGGAAGACTACCATAGGACCATATTTACTATTGAATGGGGATCCTTTCAATATAAAGTCGTGCCTTTTGGGCTGAAGAATGCTCCAACAATGTTTTCAAGAGTAGTTGTCGCAACATTCAAGGATTTCATCCACAAGTTTTTAGAAGTTTATATGGATGTTTGGATTATCTTTAGCCCCCTGAATGAACATGTTGAGGTGCTCAGATTGATGTTGGATAGGTGCAGACAGCTTCAGATATACCTGAGCTTAAAGAAGTGCATTTTATGATCATTATTTGGGACATTACCTAGTCATATTGCATATAAGCATGAGTTATTGGTGGATCTCGCAAAGATCGAAGTAATAATAGACCTACCCCATCCTACATTAGTTAGAAATTTGTGCGGTACCATGGTACACACAAGGTATTATAGGTGTTCCATAAGGGGATATGCACAAATTACAACGTCATTGGAGAAGTTGCTCAAGAAGGATGCAAAGTTTTAGTGGACTAAGGAACGCCAAAAGGTGCTGGACACATTGAAGGAGAAGTTGGTTATTGCACCCAACTTTGTGTTCCCTAAATAGAGTAAGGATTTTCATGTCCATGTAGATGCCTCATCCATTCCATTGTGGGTGGTATTGGCATAGTCAGGGGAAGGAGAGATAAATCATTTGATAGCCTTTGCTAGCAAAAATTTGTTTATGATAGATCAAAACTACACCGCAACAAAAAGGGAATGACTCGTGCTGGTCTATACTCTGGAAAAGTATAGGCACCATTTGTTGGGGCCGCACTTCAAATTATATATAAACCACTTTGCACTATGCTACCTAGTCAACAAGCCAACGTTGGGGGGGGGGGGGGAGGATATGAAAGTGGATTTTTTTATTCCAAGAAGATGACTTTGAAGTAATAATGAAGCCAGGAAGGTTGAATGTATGACCAAATCATTTATCTAGAATCATTTCGAGTGAAGGCGTAGGGACTGTGGATGATAGCTTGCCCAACACACATATGTTTCAGGTTGAGATTGTCAACATCCACTTTGCAAAAATAGTTCAGTTCCTTAGTATTGGGTCGGCGCCACAAGGATACATAATGGCACAAAAAAATAGTTGGTAGTCGAGGCAAAAAATCATCAACTAATCACAGGTTGTTTGTATAAATTGGGGTTTGATGGCATACTCCATCGATGTGTGATGGACCATCAAAAACCAATTATTTTTTCAAAGGCTCATGAAGGGGTGGTTGGAGGTCATTATGTGAGCAAAGTTATAGTACAAAAAAAATTATGTATAAGACTTTAGTGACCGACAACGCATCACGACACAAAGGAATTATGTCGCAGTTGTGATGTCTTTCATAGAGGGATGTCATTGCGACAAGATGAAATGCCACCACATCCTTAGGTAACATTGCAACCCTTCGAAAACTGGGTGGTAGATTTCACTGGGTCGATCAACCTTGTGGTGAAGATAATTGTAGCCTGGTATATAATAATTGTGACAAACTACTTGACCATGTGAGAAGAGGCTACAAAAGTAAAATATTGTAGTATGAAAACTATAGCAAGGTTTTTATTCGAGCATGTGATTGCTTGCTTTGGTTGTCCAAGAATTTTGATGAGTGCCTAGGGAACTCACTTATTGAAGCACTGACAAGGGAGTTCCAGATCCACCACCAAAAGAGCACATTGTATCATCCCTGGGAGAATGGCATTATGGAGGCTTTCAATAAAATCTTGGAGAATGCTTTGATGAAGATATGTAATGTGAATAGGGATGGTTGGGATCTAAGGATTCCTGCATTATTATGGGTGTATTGAACAATTTTGAAAATACCAATAAGATAGACCCCTTTGCATCTCGTATATGGATGGGAAGCAGTTATGCCAATGGAGTTCATAGTTCCTAGACTTAAAATTGGTGCGATGACACATTTGATGGACTCCAGTGTGGTGGAGAAGACACTGATAAATTTATTGCAATTAGAAGAGGATCAATTCCTAACGGGTTTTCACCATAATGTGCAAAAATCTTAGGAGAAGGCATGACACGATCGTCGTAAAGAAAAAGAAATTTTGACCTAGAAATGTAGTTATGATGTATGACAGTAGGTTTTTCAAGCTCCCTAGCAAGTTTCAAATGCATTGGCTAGGATCATATATTGTTATGTCACATAGTCAGGAGTTATTAAACTAGAGAAGATAAATGGTGAACTTGTGTCGAGACTTGTTAATGGAATTTCATTAAAACCATACCAAGATAGTCAACCTACCCTTCAAGGTAGTTTTGTGTCGTATTGAAGAAAAGAGAGGGGAGGAAATTGTTTTTCTTTGTTTGTAGGTATGCCTTAAGGAACCATGGTCTCACATGCAAGAGAGGATGTTTGACACAGTTAAGTGTCAATGTCGTGGTAAAATTTGATGCATCGCGTGCATGTATAAACTGTGTGGTTGGACAAACAGTGGATTGATGGAGGGTGCAATGCAGGAGTCATGTGGAAAGAGGAATACAACTGGAAATCAATAGACACTGTAATATGAGCTGAAAAAGGTTGGGAAAAGGCATAAAAAAAAACATGCACCACCCATGTGGACTAGATACCGTGGAGCTTCATTAAGATCGTCTTAAATCATATTAAAAGAAAAATCCAACCAAGATCGACAAAAGTGACTAGAAAGTTGCTAACGTGACTCTCAAAAGGGCCAAGTGCACAAAAATGACTTACCTCGTAGAGAACCTTCCCAACTCAGATGATCCAATTGTGGCACAAATATTTTGAAGTCATTATGCTTAGAAAAGTATGAAAAGTCATTAAAATAACCAAATTCTCTCCTGATTTTAGCCTTAGTCATTTGATCTTTTGCATTCCATTAGCTGAGCCAAGTAGCAATCTAGAGAGTCAAATGTTTTGCAGAAGCAACAGACCATTTGTAGGAACCTCCATTAGTATTTACACAGTGTCATGGCTTCTTTATCCTACCTGAGAAAGCAAGAACAAAGGGCATTGGTGTTGTGCCACCTCCAAAACCAACTATAAAACCCACAACCCAACGACCTAAAGAGCCAAAATACAGACTGCATACAACACCTATTCCACTTGGAGTAATACGGGAAGTAGACATGTTGGGGATGGTGAAAAAATTTAAATACAATAACCACGATGTCCTGCATTTGAAGAAATTTTATGGAGTTTGCAGAGGACAAATGTGCCACAAGGATCAAGTGACCACGTCAACTTGTTATCATCAAACTTCAACAATGGGCTACACGCATGGAGAAATCAGGTATCCTGAACTTGTTGGATATTCCCCACTTTGTAAAGAGCACAAAGGTCAATATCTATGTCAAGTTGTTGTTGAGTTGTGTGCATGGCAGATTCCTATGGCTAGACGAGCCAATTGAGATTGATTGCCACTTAATTTCTCGAATCAAAGGGCTCCCAATTGAAGGAAAAGATATAGAGCCCCTGTTTCACAAGAAAAAGGAGAAGTCGATGGAAAAAGAGATCGTAAAAAAAGTATTCCACTACTCACGAACAACATGGAGTGACGATCTTTAGCATAGATGATGAGCATGTGAGGTTTTCCACACATCTCATGGCCTACAAGTTACGAAGGAAATGCAAGAAAGATCAATGCCTAGGAGGCAAAATGGTTGTAGCTGCAAAATGTGTGAGGGTGTCCAAATGCAGTGGATGACCTTCTTACTGAATTAGTTTAAGCAAGATTGTCTTGAATCCAAAGACAATAACATAGAGTTTCCTACTCTTGGCTCTTAATTTTGATAGCACTATGTTGACAGTGCTGGACCTGCCAACATTCAGGAGATCTCCCCGATAAGAAGTCCCAAATAGGCCTTAGACTATTTGGAATAGGAGTCCCAGTAATGGGTGGTAAGTGCCTTGAGCATGATAGCGCGCAAAGATAAGTATGATGACTTTGGGTGGAAGCAAGTCTGTAACCTTTCAGTGAGTCAAGTGAGATGCATGTGGGTTCTAACACATGCAGGAGAAAAGGAAGTGTGCTTCTTAGAAGCCTATAATAGTACGCAGCCTGAAAGGAATACACGAGCGGAATGACATCACAAGCTGAAATGCGGAATACTCCACAAACCAAAGTGACGGGTTAATCCAACAACACACATTCAAAAAGATTCATACAATTGCATACAAAGTATTTTAGAAGAAAATGCGTAAGTTAAGCAACATACATTGCTAAAGCAACCAGATTAGTCCAACTACAATAACAACATATGTGTGAAAGCATGTTGGCTATGTTATTATTATTATAAGTGAAAGTTCCATCCATACATACACCATTGACAACCTCTAGCCCCAATAGTGGAACGTTACAGTCAAGAACACCTGCTCCTCCAAAGAAGTATACTCGCTCTACACTGTGGAGAAGCCAAGGCTCGTCACAATACTCCCAAGCCTTTTCTAAGCCTAAGCCTAGCCAAAAGCTTGGCTCCCAAAAGCTCTTTCTATGAGTTATGAGATTCTATTTATAACAAAGGGTTGGGTGACCCTTGGCATTCCCCTTTGTGACTCTTTGATTACCCTCATGACTCTTCAACTTATTTACAAATAACTCACTACATTACATAGTGATTGTTCACATTCCATTAATGACACTTGGAATTTCATTTACAACATATCTACAAATAATATACATTTTCCACGTGTACCCGTGAGAGACAAAATAGGCTAGAGACAACCTAACAAGACAAAACACTATAACTCAAAAGTTTGGGGAAGACTAACTCGGCAACTACCACTTGATGCTTCTCAGTCGCGTATTGATGACAAGCTTGGTATTGTGCTATGATGTCCCCAAACTGCTTGATGGTATCTTTCTGATAGTGGACTCTTGCCTCCATAACTTCTGGGTATATGGTCTTGGAACCTTTTTCCAACTCATCTTGAAGCATGTGCAACATGGTTTTGACCATAACAGGACCAAAAATGTACTTTTGCATGTTTTTTGTGCTCAACTCCAAGTCATTGTGGGTGTCCTCTCGCCTTAGCTGCTCCATGTACCTGTCGATCTTTAGTCAGACTTGATTCTTGTGCTTAGCTTCAGTGAGGGAACCAATTGATGGGATCCAATGCATTCTCACCATGACATCCAAACTCTTATACAACCATGGATATGAAGCATGTATTCTTCTAATGAACGGGGCGAGCTGCTCATAGTTTTGGATCAACATCAGGACCTTTCATTTATCTAGCTCACCTATGGCTTCATCATCTTTAGCAAGTAAATCGAGGCCCCTTTGTACCGCATTTTCCACTCTTGCACATGGGAGATGGCAGCATGCATGTCCCTAGGAGTTTGGAAAAACCTTTTGCTCCATTGTTGTAAGCCACGCAGATGGACAATCGCCTTATGAGAGATGATGAATCTATCATAGAGCTTCCACATGGTAGTCTCAAGTGTTGATACTTGAGCAAGTATCGCTTTCCTCATTTATGTCATTGTGGAACTTGTGTTCCACTCTCTAGATTGTTTTGCCTCTTGCCTAGCTACCTGCAAGTTCTTTTCCATCTATTCATTCTCGGCTAATAGTAACGTGACATTTGAGCTCGTGGCTCCTGCATAAGCCAAAGTGGCATCGGTCATGGCAACTTGATGTTTTATAACATCTGACACTATCATCCTTTCCTTCATGAATGTTGGTGACATGTGATCATTCGAGAAATGCTTTCTTTATGCCTGTATAATCTTCTTCTGCAACTCGTCAAATGATAGATTGTACACATCCATCATTGGATCATCATCAAGGAGAACAACCTCTCCTTGCTTGCTCAAAACTAGTTACGACACTAGAGACAGTGGAGACTAAGAGGTGACCTCAAGTGCTCTTGACATGAGGCCAGTGTCTTCATCATGTGGCTCCTTCCCTAACTCCATGTCTACCACCTCAATCAGTTGCTCAATCTACTGAGAAAGCTCCCAATCCTGCATCTGCTCACCCTCTTCTTTCGCTGCCGGTTGTTCTGACTCCTCAACCTATATGGGTTTTGTTTGTTCTGTCATTGTGCCTTGCCTTTATTCTTCCTCCTATTTCTACTTCTCTTTAGCCACTACTCCCTCTCTGCCTTTTCTTATTTTTCTGCTTGCTGCGATCTTGGTTTTGCTACCAGCAAGCTTTGCTTTTCTCTCTTCCTCTAGTCTATTGTATGCGTCCTCTGCTTCCTTTTGCTTTTGCTGGCAAAGCTACTTGCATGAAGATTGAATCTGTTTTCACTCTGCAACTTTGTTCTCCCTTTATTGTGTCAACAACTTCCCCTTTCCCTGATCTTGTACTAGATTGTTGCCTTTTGCTACTACTGTTGAACTTGATACCATGTTAGTGTTGACACCTTTTCTATAAACAGTTCAGTGTCCGCATATATTGGCAAGTAAATTGGCGCTTGCTCAACTGCTCCCCAGTACTTCTTTCAGTGGTCTCCCTCAAAGAAGCTTTCTTTGGTGCCATGGTACAATCACTGTTGGAGAGAATGATTCACGAGTGTGGTACCTATGGGATAGAAATGAGACTCATGGTAAGCAAACATTAGCTCTTACAAATCTAACTTCACAGCATGATCAAGCAGTAACCAGGTCATTTGATGAGAGGGATTGCACAATTTTGACTAACAGTGGTGACTGATTGACTGTGGGAATTGTGCACTGCACAATCCCAATAGTCAGTGTGGAAGCTTGATGACCGGTACTGCACAATGCGTAGTTCAATCTAGGCTAGGGCCTAGGAGAGACTGTGCATTGTGCAGTCTTAGTGGCCAGGTTGGGAGACTGCCTCCTAGAACTACGTAATGTGCAGTTGGAGCTAGATTAGGACAGGCTCTGTGCAATTCCAAAAGCCAATTCAGATGCCTTGAGCTCCTAGATTGCGCAGTGCATGCAGGAAGTGTGAGATTTGAGCAATGAGAGCCTAGATCTGCCCATGGGGTTGTGAAACTCAAGCATATTTGAAGGATGGTGTGATGTTGAGTTTAGATTTGACTGAGTGTAGATGCATGTATTTGAAATAAGTGCATCAATTGATTAAAATGAAGGAAAACAAAGCATGTGAAGGGGGTCGCCGCAACGACAATCGTTGGTGCAAAAACGGGTAAACTCATGCGACACTTACGAAAGGAAATCTATAACTTGAAACAACACTTCTATAAGCTAAAATAAGTTGAAATGACAACAGTCGTTCATAGAAGCAAGTGAAACAACACTCTCACAAGTTGAACAACAAAAAGCGACAGAAAATGCGGCATAAGGCGATAAAAGAAAAACTCACCCCGAAAAGCAACGACAATGCTCTAAATGGTCCTTGGTCTCCTCGGGAATGCTAGATCTTGATGATCAAGTTTACAAATGAGCTCTAGAGGCGTCCATCACATAGAGTTGAGCAAAACTAGAATTTGTGACGTGCATGCCTGAGATTAAGGACAACAACGACACTTGGCGGAAACTTCTAAAGATAGTAATGTGTCATCTTCGGGAAACTAATAATAGATCCCTACTTCCTAGGGATGCTTTTTAACTTTAGTTTTGTTTCTTCTCTAGGGGGAAACTTGCCATGCATTGCTCGGGAAGATTGTGCAGTTCTAGGAAGAACCAGGCAACTCTCTAGTTCATGCACCGAGCAGTTTCTAAGCAGGAGGCTTTTGCGCAATTTCTAGGATGACTGGCTCTGGTTTTCCTCTCATGCTCTGCGCAATTTCCTAGCTAAAGGTTGGTTGTCAACTAGCTCTACGCAATTTTGGAGCTAAAGGCTCACTGTCAGCTTGGATTGCACAATTCCTGAGAGTAAGGCTGGTTTTCCTCAAGGATTGTTCAGTTCACTAAGGCAAGCCTGGAACCGAGTGAAGACATAGTCAAGAGATCAACTTTTGGGTTAGACAGTAAAGTATGTAAGAAAACACAAGCCACAATGTAAAGGGGGAATCTCAATCGAATCACAGGTGCTTGGGTCAGTGCGAGATGAGTTGTTAAGGTTTAGGAGGGAGGCTCCACACGAAGCATAGGCGAAATTTTGGAGGGTGGTTGTAGCCGCTACAACATTGGCAACACACTAGTAGAACTCTAGCTCTCTGTATGGAACTTGTGTCGTGTAAAGTGAGACTATCTCTTCTGGAAGGATTGTTCTATTCTTCGATTGTCATATCTTCTTCACTAGCTTGAGTAAAATATGAAGTCCCTACCATTCTCTTTATTGGCAACACGCATACCAAGCCAAGTCAATTGAGTTGCTTCAATTGGGGATGAGGGGTATATTGATGCACAAGTAATATAGTCTTCTAGAGTTTTAGTTTCATCTCTGGTGTTGCTTCACCTCTCTACGTAGGACACTTTCTCTTCTTTCGCCTTTATTTTTATCTTTTTTCATTTCATTTTCATTTTCAAAGAACTGTGCAAAGGCACTTATTTATTTCATGAGGCGAAAAAGGGATACTGAATTATTGAGAGCAGAAGAGGTTGTCCCTTTAGAGAAGGATGTTTATATATATTTCTGACACACTTGTTAAGGTTTCCCCCTCTCCTTACTCTACTTGACTGAGTTAACAAGGGTTAACTGAATATAGAAAACCAATTAGAGTAAGCGGTACTAGTTAAAAGTGCAAGCATTGTGGTTTCACCATGACTCTCTTTGAAAATAATGTATTTTCCATCAGGGTATCATTGACTAGAAGAAATGAAAGATCCTCATAAAGAGAGGGAATAGACAGATCACCAAGTGTTGATAGTTGTACAAGTCCTCTTGTATTTCACCCTGCTTATCTCAAGAAGCCAAACACGATTTCATATGAAAACTAACCTATGGGTGCACAGGCAAACAAGTAAGACAAAGAAAAATAGAGTAAGCAAAACAAAAAGGAAGCAAACACTACTATTCCTAAGCTAAGCAGAGCATGGGCCAACTCACGTGAAGTGATATTTCCAATGCATCCACCGACTACGTATGACTCCTCCAATGCATGAGTGATATGACCATGTGATTCTTGTGGAGGATGTGAAAACCATGAATTGGATGATTTTCAAAGTGAACAGGAGAGTGATGAGGATATTGGGGAGATTCAAAATATTTATGATTGGAAGTGGAACTGGCCTCAAGGCTACGAGAACCTGACATAACCATCATCTTGGGGCTGAAGTGCCTGGACATATTGAGGAGTTTCCACTTCATCAACAGATGGATCATCAAAGACCAATGGCTTAGAAAGATCAACAATAGGTGAACCAGAACCATGATTAAATGAATGAGTGAAAAGATCATGATAGCCATGATCAGAAAATTCAACATGATGAACGATATCCTCATGATCTGATAAATCACAAAAGGGGGTGATGTAAAGCAAGAATTTTCACCCTCTGAGTCTCCAAAAATGAAAGATGAGAGATCGAGTGGATCCGGGAAGATATATTTGTCCTCTTCACATTCAAATGATAGACTAACATCCCACGTGTTTTGTGAATGATCAAGAGTGGAAACATCCAGAGATGGATTTCCATAAGAGAGAACGGAAATGGTAGAATCGTAGAAGATGTCAAGATAAAGTGGATGAGGTGTAGACAGAAGGAGGTTGTCCTTCACCACAACTTCTTGTTCAGACTCCCACACATAGTCATAAAAAATGTTAACGTAGGTTTTTTTTTCAACACCAACTCTGTCCACAACGATCCTTGTGAGCATCACATGTGGAATCCAGAATAGATGAACACAACACACCAAAATCCGGAGGATCAAAGGAACTAATGGACGGAGGTTGAGCGGATGAGACCACGTGATAACCATCAAGCTTGCAGTCCAAATTTGCACAGAAATCCCGAGCAGGTGGGATAGGAGGAGATGGTGACAGTTCAACAGGTGGGTTCACAACTTCTCCCACCTTAGCCTGCAAAGCTAGAGTGGTTTGATGAGAAGGGGGCGGAGGATCACTTGGAACAACAACATTGTCTGCCTCAAATCTAGAATTTCTAACGCTGAGGTATGTTGGGAGAGGTTCGAAATATTTTAACTCATGTGGATTCTCATAAATGTGAACAAGATATTGGCATCTTCCTTCCAAAAATTTCTAGTCAACTTCATCTTCTAGAAATTCAAAACAATAATGAAGAAAATGATCGTGAAAATTCTCAAGAGATTCGTCAGGTGATTTTCGCAATTTTAAATATTTTTTATTAAGTTCTTTACGGTCATAAAGAACGAAAGAAATGGATAATTCTCTGAACATGTGATCAAAAGAGTGTATAGAGTTTGTGGGAAATGTGTGACACCATTGCTTGACGTGCCCTTAGAACATGAAAGCGAACAACCAACAAGTGATGTCATCTGAGGGAACATCATTCATGTCATAGAAGCCCAAGAAGGCAATTGCGTGAATTAACAAGGATGTTCCATTTTTGCCATCAAATTTGTATATGGATAAGTCATATTTAACATCCATCGACACATCGAAATCAGCAGCGTGAGAAAAAGATGTCAGGGTTGTGATTGAGATATAAGTCATGAATGATGTGTAGACATTTAAAGTAGAATTCAAGGGCTCAACTTGTCATATTACCCTCCTTCTAACACCAAAAATGTTGATGGTGTTGGACCAACCAACATTTAGGGGATCTCCCCAGTAAGAAGTCCCAACTAGACCTCAGACCATTTGGAGTAGGAGTCCTAGCAGTGGGTGGTAATGTAGTGCCTTGACTGTGGTAGCGTGCAAAGATAAGTATGATGACTTTGGGAGGAAGCAAGTGTGTGACCTTTCAACAAGTCAAGTGATATGCATGGGGGTTCTAACACATGGAGGGGAAAAGGAAGTGTGCCCCTTAGAAGCTTTTAATAGTACGCAACTTGAAAGGAACACACGAGTGGAATGACATCATAAGGTGAAAGGCAGAATAGTCCACAAACGAAAGTGACGGGTTAATCCAACAACACACATTCAACAAGATTCATACAATTTCATACAAAATAGTTCATAAGAAAATGCATAAGTTAAACAACACACATTGCTAAAGCAACCAGAATAGTCGAACTACAATAACAACATATTCATGAAATAATGTTGGCTCTGTTATTATTATTATAAGTGAAAGTTCCATCCATACATCCATTGACAACCACAAGCCCCAGTAGTGGAACATTACAGTCAAGAAAACCTGCTCCTCCAAAGAAGTATAATTGCTCTATGTTGTGGAGAAGCCAAGGCTCATCACAATACTCCCAAGCCTTTTCTAAGACTAACCCTAAGCCTATACAAAATATTGGCTCCCAAAATATCGTTCTATGAGTAATGAGGTTCTATTTATAACAAAGGGTGGGGTGACCCTTGACATTCCCCTTTGTGACTCTTTGACTACCCTCATGACTCTTCAAATTCTTTACAAGTAACTCATTACATTACCTAGTGAATATTCACATTCCACCAATAACACTTGGAATTTCACTTACAACATATCTACAAATAATATACATTTTCCACATGTACCCATAAGAGAAAAAATAGGCTAGAGATAGCCTAACAAGACAAAACACTATGACTCAGAAGTTTTGGGAAAGACCAACTCGACAACCTCCACTTGATGCTTATCAGTCGCGTACTGATTTCCAAGATTGGTACTGTGTTATGATGTCCCCAAATTGCTTGATGTTGTCTTTCTAATAGTGGGCTCTTGTCCCCATAGCTTCTGAATATATGGTCTTGGAACCTTTTTCCAACTCATCCTAAAGCATGTGCAACATATTTTTTACCATAACAGGACCACCAATGTACTTCTGCATGTTTTGTGTGCTCAACTCCGAGTCATCGCTGATGGCCTCTTACCTTAGTTGCTCCATGTACATGTCGATCTTTAGCGAGACTTGGTTTGTTTGCTTAGATCCGGTGAGGGAACTGATTGACGGAATTCTATGCGTTTTTACCATGACATCCAAACTCTTATACAACCATGCATATGAAGCCTATATGTTGATGACGAACGGGGTGAGCTTCTCATAGTTATGGATCAACGTCTAGACCTTTGCTTTATCTAGCTCTTCCCATGGCTTCATCATATTTGGCAAGTAAAGCAGGGCCCCTTTGTACCGCATTGTCCACTCTTGCACATGGACGATGGCAGCATGTATGTCCCCGAGAGTTTGGACAAACCTTTTGCATTGATGTTGTAAGCCATCCAGAACCGCCTTATGCATGGTGACAATTCGTCATAGATCTTCTGCATGGTAGCCTCAAGTGTTGATCTTTCAACAAGTATCGCTTTCCTCATCTTTACCATTTCGAAACCTGCACTCTGCTCTCTGGATTGTTCTACCTCTTACCTGGTTGCTTACAATCTCTTTTCCATCTATTCATTGTTGACTAATAGGAGCTTGACATTTGAGGTCTTGGCTCCTGCATAAGCCAAAGTGGCATCGACCATGACAACTGGATGTTTTCTAACATCTAACACTATCACCACTTTCCTTCATGAATGTAGGTTATGCATGAGCATTCGAGAAATGCTTTCTCCATGCCTGTACAATCTTCTTCTGCAACTTGTCAAACGATAGATTATATACATCCATCATCAGATCATCATCAAGGAGAACAACCTCTCCTTGCTCGCTTAGGACTAGTTCTGACACTAGAGGTTGTGGATATTAAGAGGTGACCTCATGTGCTCTCGGCATGAGGTCAATGTCCTGGTCCTGTGTCTCCTGCCCCAACTCTGTGTTTTCCACTTCAATCAGTTGCTCAATCTATTGAGAAAGCTCGCGCTCGTGCATCTGCTCACCCTTTTCTTCAGCTGCCGTTTGTTCTGACTCCTAAACCTGTATGGGTGTTGTTTGTTCTGTCATCGCGCCTTGCCTTTATTCTTCCTCATGTTTCTACTTCTCTTTAGCTGATGCTCCCTCTCTACCTCTGCTTCTTTTTCTTCTTGTTGCGATCTTCGTTCTGCTACTAGCAAGCTTTGCTTTTCTCTCTTCCTCTGGTCTGTTGTATGTGTCCTCTACTTCCTTTTGATTATGTTGCCAAAGTTGCTTGCATGAAGATTGAATCCGCTTTCACTCTACAACTTTGTTCTCCCTTTATTGTGTCAACAAGTTCCCCTTTCCCTGATCTTGTACTGGATTGCTACCTTTTGCTACTATTGTTGGACTGCTACCATGCTAGTGTTGACTCTTTTTCTATAAACAGTTGAGTGTCCACATATATTAGCAAGTAAACTGGCACTTGCTCAACTGCTCCCCAGTACTACTCTTAGTGGTCTCCCTTGAAGCATCTTTGTTTGGTGCCATGGTATAATGACTGTTGGAGAGAAGTGTTTCACGAGTGTAGTACCTGTGGGATAGAAAGGACACTCACAACAAGTAAACATTAGCTCTTACAAATCTAAATTCACGGCATGACCAAGCTGCAACCAGGGCATCTGATGAGAGGGATTGTGCAATTTTGACTGACAGGGGTGACTGACTGACTGTGGGAACTGTAATAGCGCAATCCCAACAGTCAGTGTGGAAGCTTGATGATTGGAACTAGACAATGCGCAGTTGGGCCAGGGCTAGGGCCTAGGAGAGATTGCACATTACGCAATCTCAGTGGCTAGGCTAGGAAATTGGCTCTTAGAACTACACAGTGCATAGTTGGAGCCAGGACATGACAAGATCTACACAATTCCAGAAGCCAAGGCAAGGGCCTTGAGTTCCCAGATTGCATAGTGCATGCAGTGAAGTGTGAGATCCGGGCAAGGGGAGCCCAGATCTGCCCATGGGGGTGTGAAACTCAAGCAGATCTAAAGGATGGTGTGATGTTGAGTGAATATCTGACTAAGTGTAGATGTATGCATGTTAAATAATTATAGAAATTGATTAAATTCAAGAAAAATGGAGCATGTGAAGGGGGTCACCGCAACGGCGACCGTTGGTAAAAAAATGTGAAAACTCATGCGACACTTAGGAAAGTCAATATATAACTTGGAAAAACACTTCTACGAGCTAAACAAGTTGAAACTCCAAATTTTTTTCATAGGAACAAGCGAAAGAACACTCTCACAAGCTGAACAACAAAAAATGACAGAAAAAAGTGGCATAAGGCGATAAAAGCAAAATTTACCCGGAAAAGAGATGACAATGATTGGAAGGCTCATTGGTCTCCTCTGAAATGCTAGAGCTTGATGATCGATGGTACAAATTAGCTCTAGAGGTGTCCATTACATAGAGTTGAGCAAAAATGGAATTTGTGATGTGTGTGCCTAAAATCAAGGACAACAATGACACTTTGCAAAAACTTCTAAAGATAGTAATGTGTATCCTTCAGAAAACTAATAGTATATCCCTACTTCCTAAGGATGATTTTTCCATTTTGTTTTGTTTCTTTTCTGGGGGGACTTGCCATCCATTTCCCGTAAAGATTGCGCAGTTCTGGGAAGAACTGGGTAACTCTCTAGTTCATGCACCAAGCAGTTTCTGAGCAGAAGGCTTGTGCATAATTTCTTTGATGCCTCTCATGCTTTGCACAATTTCCCAGTTGAAGGTTGGTTCTCAACTAGCTCTATGCAATTTTTGAGTTGAAGGCTCACTGACAGCTTGGACTGCACAATTCCCGAGAGCAAGACTAGTTGTCCTCAAGGATTGTGCAGTTCACTAAGGCAATCCTGAAACTGGGTGAACACTGAGTCAAGAGATCGGCTTATGGCTTAGACGGTAAGCAAGTAAGAAAACACAAGCCACAATGTAAATGGGGAAGCTCAATCAAAGCACAAGTTCCTAGGTCAGTGCGAGATGAACTGCTAAGGTTTAGGAGGGAGGCTCCAAAGCAAAGCATATGCAAAATTTTGGAGGGTGGTTGTAGCTACTACAACACACTCATGGCCTTGCAAGTTCCAAAAGGTACTCAATTTACTCCACTAGAGAAGCTAGAATTCCTTGCACCGAGGTTTGGGTTTATGTGCCATGTTGCAAAAAAACAACAACAAATGGATAAAAATATAACATTTTATGTATTGAAGGTGGCCATCAGCCATGTCATAAAAAAGGCACCTCGCATTCTCGTTCAAGTTGTTGAAATTTATAATTCTTTGGCAAGGTTTCGTGCCACACCACCCTATATGTACATGCAAGCCTATATAGACCTAGAGTGGTAGTGGTTGCAGCTCTACTACAAGCACGATGAGCAGACTGTCTCATAGATCATGAATGAGTGGCCACTAAAATGGAAAAGGATGCCTACCACATTAACACCATAGGTACACAATATTGAAAGTGGCAAATAGAAACAACACGATATGTCATAACAAAATTCCGTAGAATACGCAGAGGAAGAACATCAGGAACTACCATAGGAAAAATTTGGTGAAGAAGAGATGATGACATTAGGTAGAAAGGTCACAGAGGGATCAACCAACAGGAGGTGCACTCCATCAAAGAAAGAAGAGAAATGCCATAAAACCGAATGGTATAGAAACACCATCTCTATTAGAGGAGGACGTACAAAGGATTGGAAAATAAATAAAAGAGGTGGTTGAACAAAGGAATTCCCCTCCCATCTCCACCATTCAGAAGGCATTCTAGAGCAAAAGGACTTGTAGATTAGAACACATGAACAATTGAAGCAACTGCGATGACTGTTCTAGCTCACAAGCTCTATGACACCACAACCAGTATTAATGGACCCCATCATTACCACTCAACCAACAAGTAATTCTAGTACCAGAAGATAGGCCAACATAGTGTTAGCCTTCCTCTGCATCTATGACGTGTCGTGCATTGTCAATTCACCAATGACTATATTTTTCAAATACTGAAACATAGTAGCGTGCATGATCATTGTCACATATTGATATTATTTTGCAATAGTTGTCATTGCAGAGCTTGAATAAGCTCGAAGAAAGTGTCACATAGGAGTTGTAGTTCTACATGCTAGACACCTCAATAGAATTGGTTTAACTAGCTAGTGATTATGGAACTTTGCAAGTTGAGCATGCATAATTGTTCGAGTTGCAACAACAGGCAGTAGAGAGGGAGAAGAAGCTTAGACAAGCAGTAGAATAGGTATACAACCACCTCCATGATGTTGAAATGCACATTGACACACATGTGGAAGGGAAATTATAAAAAATTAATGAGATTGTTTAGGGCCTAAAAGTGAAGGTTAAAGAACTGCAACTATAGATAAAGCTGACCACTCCACTAGAAGAGCTACAACAAAGAGAAAAGGTAAACAAAGCATTTGAATCGTTCAAAAATGTACAAGGACTTGACAATGATTGCAATATATTATATAAAGTAGGTTTAGACATATGAAACAAGTTGTAGGACAATGTCGAGCTAAAGAAGTTTGGAACTAACATTTAGATTGCGCAACAGAGGAGTGAATTAATCCATAACAGTCTGACCACTTTGCCACTATCAGAACGTCAAATAGCCATGGTAGAAAGTGTCGCTCCGGGGAAGTAGATCAATCAAATAAGGGAAGACCAATAATAGCTTGCACAAAAAATTGATCAATTGCAGGATGGAATGCTTCAAGTCGCTGATAACATTGTTGCAATGTAAAACACAACCAAGCAGATCATTCAACAAAGTGAGGTCTTGTTATTAAAGTTGATACCTATTGAAGTAGCAAAAAATATTATAAGTTTGGCAGAGGAAGCAGAAGCAATTATGTTGACAACAAAAAGAACATTTAAGCATTTTTTGTCAAAGACCAAGCAAGTACTCCCTTCACTCAACATATAGTCAGATTAAAGTGGCTTTGGGAAAAGTCGCACATAGTGTTGGGGGCATGTTGGAGCAGAGGGTAACCAAAGGAAAAGGTATGAAACGTTTTGGAATTTTGGGTAAGTATGGGAATATCGTAAAAGATATTGTGCATTGCAAAGAATGACAAACATCACCTATAGCACAATGTTAAGTAGGGATATCGACCAGATGTGTGACGGAGATAGGAAGGACCTCGAAAAAAACAACAAAAAGCAGTTGCGAAGTAGTTAGTTACAACCCATCAAACTGTTGTTGGATCTTCCTAACAAAGTTAGTTGTTGATCTTTGTCTATTACGAGTAGATCCATGTTGTTGGTATAATGTTGTTTAGGAGGTTTCAGTCAATTAAGTTGTAATAGACGAGTAGTTATTGTTTTAATTGGTAGGATGTTGTAGAATTTGAGAAATGAAGATTATTATTCTTCCAATTGAAGGGATGATTTGTAATTTTAATTGTAAGATAGAACGAGAGATTGGTGAGAAAGAGAGGATGCATGTATGAGAACGAATGTATTGAGGTAGAGTTGAAGATGAAGGATCTACATGTTGCTATGTAATGAAGATTTTTCTATGATGAATAAAATATGATAGGTTGTTTTCTCTGGAATATTTTTATGTGTGTTGACGTTTGTGTAATGGAATGTTAACGAATAATGTTGAATTTTCTTGCTTTGATTCCGTGTGAATTGTAATCCTCTGAAGACTTTCTTTGACACAATATATCTGCATTGCAATAAATGTGTATTTTTATTACATAATTTGTTATATTTGCATTGTATTTTGAATATTGGTGGTTGAAGAAAATAGTCTAAGTCAGATCATCCATGTCTCCTCTTTTCTTGGAAAACCTTCAAAGGTTCTTAAAATCCCATCACGTTGCCTCAAGTGAGACCTCACCTCCTCACGAGTGTTGAATATGCCGGTGTTTGAGGGCTTTTTGATGGCCAATTCCTAAACCCTGTGTCACACCTGTGCATGCCAACAAGGAGACAATCAGAGATTGGGAGACACTGAGCCATCAATTTTGCATCACCTTTAGGTTTGCTTCCAAAGACATAACAGTAAAGGATATGTTTCAACACATGAATATATATATATATATATATTATCATTTTCTTATTGATCAAGCATGGAATAGTATGTGCATACTATGTGCGGATTAATAAGTTGAATAAGCATATCCATTGTTGGTTGGAAAAATACTAGGGGGGGGGGGGGGGGGGTGAATTAGTATTTTAAAAACTCACAATAATAATTTTTCTTTCTGAAATGTGTACACGACTTGAATGAACCCAACTAGCATATATATGCGACTATTGTAACATAAACTAGCGTATTCCAAGTAAACTTTGTAAAACAACTAATTCTTTATCTGTTAGACTTTGAACCAGAATGTAAAAGATGTATCAAGTATTTGATAAGCAGTAAATAGGTGCAGTAAGAACAGAAAAGTATCACACATAAACACAAGGATTTAAGGTGGAACCCCAATGTGGGAGAAAACCACCGCTATTGTCATCTTAGTCTTCAAAACTTATTAATATCAAAAACTGCTTACATTCTTGTACTGGTGCATACTCATACCAGTATGCAGGCACCCACCTATTGAAGGCTACAACCTTCACTCATTTTCTAGCTGCTATTGGAAGGGAGCTCCAACCCCCTGATTTGATCGCCGACTACTACTGGTAGGAAGCTTCAACTTCCTCACTGAAGGCTCTAACCATGAGCAACATACATTGACCACGTTTCATCAAATTTTTAGATTGGATCCAATATAACCACTTATACTAAAAAACAATCATCAATCTCTGGCACAACCAATCACTGAAACCTAAACGACTGATTCATAATCAAAACTTAACCAATCAACTGGAATATTCAAATCACTGTAACCAGTACATAGAACTAGACCCAGAATGTTGCATCAACACACAGAATAAACTACAGTCCTGATCATTCAAATACCAAAATGCATATTCTACTTCACTTAAGTCAACCAACGTGCATACACGCTTTTCAGTAGAGAAACCCGCATACATATCTTAAAATACTGAAAACTTAAAACTTGACTACTGCATTTCTAAAAAGAACCTTGAACCATACTCAAATTTACTGCAACATTTTGAACCAATCACATATTTGTTTCTGATCTTCAATCACAATCAACAAGTAATCTTAACACTATTCATAACCACATTCAACTTCATCAATCAATCAGATCTACTTCAAACATTATCATTTAACCAAGATCAATCATGATGACATCATTGATAGACAACAAACAAGTAGCAGCATTGACCAGATTGATCAGTCATTTATGAACAAAAACCCTTACTTTGTATATGCTACTTTGTAGAGGGAAACCCGCGTGTATACATGTTTTTCCCAAGACGAACCCTCGTATAGATCTGCAAATTTTGACCTAAAATTACGCATCTATTCAGAATTTGAGAAGGACCTAAATCATAATAATCAAAGATAAAAACATGCATCAGTACTTAGATCCAGTCAATCCTTGAACATATCATACAATGAACAGTCATTTCAGGTCTCATTATCCTGATCCACCATTGTATCCATTGATTCATAATTATTTCAGATAAGGAAAGAACTACATATTCTGCTTCAGCTGTAGATGAGGCAATGGAATTTTTCTTCTTGTTGAACTAAGATACCAATCAAGGCCCCATGTAAAATGCACCTCCACTAGTACTTTTCCAGTCATCAACATTTCCAGCCAAATATGCATCTGTGTATGCATGAAGGTTAAGATATGCATCTTTAGGATACCATAGACTAAAATCCTGGGTTCCTTGGAGATATTTGAATATTCTCTTTACTGCCTGAAGATGTGATTCCTTTGGATGGCTTGGAAATGTCCAACAATCCCAACTGCATGCATGATGTCTGTTGTGGTACCTTTATATAAAGTAGAATGCCAATCATAGATCTATACTCTGGTTGGTTTATTGTAGGAGAATCATCATTAGAACTGAGGCTACATCCTGTCATCATGGGACTACATACAGGTTTTCATTCTTCCATCCCATACTTCTTCAGAATTTGCTTGAGATATTTTGTTTGTGAGAGAAAGATGCCATCTTTTGCTTGTTGTACTCGTAGACCAAGAAAATAGGTTAGTTCCCAAAGTAAATACATTTCAAATTCTTGCTACATAATAGAAGCAAAGTTTTGACTCATAGATTCTTCATTACTGCAAAAAATGATATCATCAACATAAACCACAATAATTAGCAGTTTATCACCTTCAATTTTTGTGTACAAGTTGTTGTCTGCGGATCCTTTTGTGAAACCTTCTTGTTGAAGATATTTGTCAAGACGATAATGCCATGCCCGTGGAGTTTGTTTTAGTTGATATAAAGCCTTTTTGAGTTTGCATACAAGGCTTTCATCATTCCCCAAAACGAATCCTTCTGGTTGTTCAATATATACTTCTTCTTCTATATCTCCATTAAGGAAGGCACATTTTACATCCATTTGATAAACTTTGAAATTTCGAAAACTTGAAAATGCAAGAAACATTCTTATGGCTTCAAGTCTAGCTACTGGTGCAAATGTTTCTTCAAATTCTATACCTTCTTGTTGAACATAAACTTTATAAACAAGTCTAACTTTGTTCCCAGTGACTTCTCCATTTTCATTCATCTTATTTTTTAATATCCATTTTGTCCCTATAACATTTTTATCATGAGGCCTTGGAACCAATTCCCAAATATCATTCTTGTCAATTTTATCAAGTTCTTCATTCATGGCCTTAACCCAACATTCATATTTACTAGCTTGATCCACATTTTGTGGTTCAATGGTGGATAATAAGGCTAGATAACTAGAAGATCCTACAAGAGTTCTTCTTGTTTGTACCCCATATTCCTTTTCTCCTAGAATTTGAGTTTTTGGATGATTCGTTTGAACATACCTGGATGGAGCCTTTTCTTTGTTTGATGTATCTTCTTATGTTGCTTCATTAGTTTCTTCTTCTATATCATTGCGAGTTAATGTGGGAAAGCATTCATCATCATCATCCTCTTTTGATGATGTTACCTATTTGGACCTTGTGCGTGTTTCATCAATCACAACATCAATGCATTCAATAATTTTCCGAAGTCTCTTATTGTAACATTTGTATCCTTTACTTCTAGATGAGTAACCAAGAAGTATTCCTTCATCTACTCTAGCTTCAAACTTACCAAGTTTTTCATCATTATTTTTTATGAAACATTTGCTTCGAAAAAGTCTAAAATGCTTTATAGTGGGAGGCTTACCATACCAAAGTTCATATGGAGTTTTATCACTATTCACACGAACACGAGCCTTGTTAAGAATATTTACTGCAGTATGTGCAGCTTCACCCCATAAGGTGTCAGGAGTTATAGACTCATCAAGCATAGCACAAACATTTGTTGAACAGTTCTATTCATTCTTTCTGCCACACCATTTTGTTGAGGAGTTTTAGCTATAGAAAATTGTCTTTTTATGCCATGTTGTTCATAGAAGTCAAATTATTCATCTGATATGTACTCTCTTCCTTGATCAGATCTAAGACATTTGATTTTTAGATCTACTTCATTTTCAACTAATGCCTTGAAGACTTTGAATTTACCAAATGCTTCATCTTTTTGTTTCAAAAGACCGATCCAACACATTCTAGAAAAGTCATCAATGAATAATATATAGTATTGTTCTCCACGAGGTGACTTTTTCTTTACTGGACTACACAAATCAGTATGTATAAGTTCAAGAGGCTTACTCGCTGATCCTTCTTTGGCATTGAGTTGAACTTTGGTTCTCTTCCTGAATTGGCATGACTTACATATAGTACTTTCTCGTAAGGTGATGTAGGGTAGATCACGAATAGCTTTGAGTCTCCTTGATTTTCTTATTTGAGAGAAGCTTAGATGTCCTAACCTTCTCTGTGATAACTAGTTTTCTTTTGCCTTGCCTAGGTAACATTGTTCTTGGCCACCTTTCAATATATACAGATTGCTCAGGGTTCTTGTTTATTTTATTATGGTATTTCCCGTATCATGTTCACGAACCACACATTCTTGTGATCATAATACCACCTCATTTCCTTGATCACACATTTGGATAACACTCAACAAGTTATGCTTTAATCCATCAACATACATAACATTACCATCTTTAACTTTTTCTTTTATAAAAACAAAACCGTTACCCTTAATGACAATAGGCGAGTCATTTCCAAAAGTGAAATTCTTTTCTTTTTCTAAAGTATTGTATGAAATAAGTTTATCTTTATCACCTGTCATGTGTTTTAAGCATCCGATATATTTATAACCATTGATTTTCTTGTCCTTATGCAAACATTGTTATGCCACAACTTTTAGACTGTACCTCCTTCCTTTTTCATACCTTGGAATTTGTTGATAGTTGCACCTTTTGAGATGTTGGTTGTAATTTTCTCCTACATTCATATTCTTCATGACCAAAGTTATTTCAAACTGAGCATTTGATTTCATCTATAAGAGGTAAGAATATGTTATAAGAGTTCTTCTTGATTCTTGTCTCATTCCTTTGTTTTCTTGCTTCTATAGTCGTGATATTTTTTTATGCAACACATCGAGCAACCTTATGACCAATATATGACATGAGAAACATTGTCCATTAAAGAAGACATGTTTGTGACCATAGAATCTTTTGGTGTTGTTTACCTTTTGATTGGAGCTTTTGTTTTTTTTCATCCTTGGATTGGAGTAAACATGATTTACTTGTGGAATGCCTTTATTCTTTTGCTGAGGGCTTGTGGTGAAGTAAAATTATGAGTGCGGACACAAACAATTCCTCTAGCCTAATAATGGGTCTAGCCACAACTAATACATTCTATGGAAGATTTCTTTAGGTTAGAACCAATTAAGAGGGCCTACCTTTTAGTAAGCTTATCCCGTTTGGTGATGACCTTGCTTGCTCACTCCAACTATATCCCGTTTCCTACTTCAAACACCTGAAACAAGGAAACAACAACAACCTTGATAATAGATAAATTATAATTCAACCTACATATCAAGTCAAGAAGCATTAAGCCATAAACATGTGAGATGACATATTATGTAGGAAATAAATCGATATTGCATATATACTGAATCAAGAAGAGATTACAATCATTGTCTTGACGTTGTCGTTCTCCTCCAACAAAACCAGGTTCCCACACACTTTCGTTAGCATTCCATGATGGCCTCAACAATGATAGTTTTAAGGAGGCTCTTCCCTTTAGGCTTCACACTAAACCAAATTCACACTTCTCCCTCACACAACTAGAGAGCTACAACTATGAATAACTTGTTGTTTACTGCAAACTTAATTAGCACTAGCAGACCAACATTAATGTTAGCTTGTGCTTGGGAAAAATGGAGGTTTATATAGCATGAATGGATGGGAGATGGATACTCTTCTCATGGGAGAAGGTCTTATCTCTTGAGGTAGTTCCATCCTTATATGGGAAAGGAGCCCAAACTGACATCCTTGACCCCATCTGGCCAAACCATTTCCGAACTTCCGTTACGAAGCTTCTAGAGCTAGAAGCTTCGACTCCTTATTTAAAAAACTTTCCATAAGAGGATCAACGTGACTGGAACAAATCTCAGTTGCTCCGGTTGGCGCTAGGGACAGTGTTAATCCTTGCATATCGGTGCAAGGAGGACAAAGGTCATTAGCGTCGATCTTGTAAACTGGGAAAAACATAATATTCTGCGGAAATGGTGCAAAAGGGAATTGTTTTGCTCATGAAGAGGGACACAATGGGAGTTTCTTCATGAAGGGAAAGCATGTAGGGTTCACTATAGAAGTCCTTTAGGATCAAGGAACGGGGAGTACAGGGACAGTGACAAAATGCTGTGTAACAGATGCCCCTTAAAGCGTGAAGGTCGAACTAGAGTGAGGGATGAAATGCTTTATGAATCAGTGCGGGGAATTGGAGTCTATTGTCGGAAAACCTGCAAGCAATTATAGATAGATATACATGAGAAGGATCACATATGAGTCCGTCGTCGGAAAACCTGCAAGAAACCATCCAAAAATTAGAAGGATCGCATGTGATAACTCACGGTATGGTCACAACCATGCATCTGAAAAAGATATGTATATCAACATAACCATGTCACATCACTTCGCAACCTAGAATTTTATGATCTAGAGTCCAGGGTCTTATGCTCCAACACGACCCAAACAAAGTACAAATTCTAACATGTGAATAGATGTGTTGACGTCAAACATGCTAGAAAGTCGCTTGATTACCAGTCAATGATGTAAACTATTAACAAGCACGAGAGAAACCACCAATAATGACAATGGTCCTCAAGGTACTATAAGAACAATCCACAAAATTTGAATAGAGGAACTGAAGTCCAACACCCGTGAAACCACTTGATCGAAAGCCAATGATGTGAACTTGTTGTTGAGTGCGAAGAACTTGCCATTAGGGCATGCAAGCTCTAAGATACTGGAAGGAATTCTCTTGGTCAAATTCCTGGATAATGAGTTGAAGTTGATAGGAAGCGGCCGTGTCGAAGGAGGGCTATAATGTATCCCACATCATTGACACGAGAGAAAGGGTCGCAAAATGATTTCGGATGATACAAAGAATCAAAGGTAAGTGTAACTGCAGAAGGATAACTCTTGAACATATTGACGACACGACTGGAAGTTTGGCAGCTTTTGGATCAATAGGATAGGTGGTCATGATGACATGTTAGAGATCAAATGGAAGGCAAAAATGAACGACCCAACCCAGGGAGGTCAACGATACAAAGGAAGATATCCCATCCCGACACGAAGCAGAAAGTGTCATCTTCAAGAGTGAGCTACCGACATAACTGATTAGATTTCCAAATTTCCCCCCACCATTCCTGGCAGGTACCCCAATTATTTTTTAATCACAAGCTTGAAGGGGATAGCATATGCTTGCACTCTAAGTTCATCCTTCAGACGAATCTAACCTAGTAAGTTTAACGAGCCCTAGGAAGGAGAAGCCCATGTTCGTCATGGTGATGAATCTGATGTTGTTTAATATTTTAATGAGTTCGACAAAGGTGTAACTCGGTATCTTTCTCATATTTAGAGAGTTTGAAAAAGACATGAAAAAGAAAAATCCACATGGTCCCTTTTCGTACATTTGTGTCTCTCGAGCCCAAAAGGGTAGAAAATGATACTTGAGAGAACTACTTGACCATTTCAATCAAGGAGTACCTTTTTCATAAATAGTAAATCCCAGCCAAAAAAAGGGGTAAACTTATACTGGGTGCACGACATTTCACATTCATTAACAATGTCAAAACAACAAGGGCCTGACTATCTTTTTGTTTTTAAAGGGTTGGAAAAGAGCTTGAAAGTAGACCCCCCATTTTATTCTCTTTTACGAGTCAAAAGGGAAAAATAATCAACAATCTTTTCATATGAGTCTTACGAGTCAAGAAAAGAGCTGAAACGTGACTCGTCAACATTGTTGAATACCCATCACCTGCCGCTGTGCAAAAAAGGTAAAGTGCATTATCCAATTCTTGAGGCAAAATAGGTCAAAACACTTACAAAACCTAATATTTCATGAAAAACTGAATAAAAGGGAGGAAAAGTAAATATTTTTTACCATTTACTGTTTTACCTTGTTGTGAAAGACTTTTCACCCACTTTTTCCCTAATTGTTTCGAAGCAGATTGCGAGAGATCTGGGAGGTCATTCGCCGAGCTGCCAGTTACAGGTAAGAGCCAAAGCCCTAAGCTTCATTTTCATACCATTTATTCCTGTTTTCATCCATTTTTAGGATTTTTGAGGGAGGTTTTGTCAAAGGTGCAACTTCTGGGCACGAAATCACGCCGATCGAGGGTGATTAAAATGGCCTATCGTGCCGTCGACACAACTGTTTTTAAAACAGGTGTACTGGCACTGTGAATAGGGAAAAAATCTATTTCCCTCAAAACCACTGTTGGAATCTAATGGGCCAAAAATGACTATCGGCTCAAATCTATGGTTTTTGCAGGAAACAATCATCGAAAATGGTAGATTGGAAAGAACGTGAGCACGAAGATGTGGACACTCAGGCACTAAATGATCCAAATTTCTTGAACGATTTGAGGAACTGTAGGCTCCTCAAGTTCTTTCTCACACCAAGGATGTGGGCCTATCTGAGCTGCTTCAGTACGTGATTAGTCTCTAGGACATAAATAGGGAAATATTCATCATTGGTGACCAGGAGTTGGAGATAGAAACTTCAGACATATATTTCATCACATGACTGTCCTAGAGATGGGAGCCAGTCAACTTATATGGGTCACGATCGATTGGGGAAAGCATATCCATGTTGCATGCCGAACATTACCCCGAGGCCCTCAAATCTAAGAGTGGCAAGATTGAGATTGCCACCATCCGAGATCTGACACTGAGAGTGCTATTGTTGACTATAAACAGAGTGGTGGGGTCCCAGGTAGTGCATGAGACTAACAAGTCGAAATTCCTATATGCCATCAACTGCACAACACCGACGATCTTCAATTAGGCAGAAGCCATGAAGATAAACATAAAATTCCAGCTGACAAAATCTAAGGTGGGGAATCTGAAGCAATTTTGCTTCGAATCTGTACTAGTGACCTTTTTCTTAGAACGGGTGTTGTTGTTCCAGTACTAGTTGACTGAGGTAGATCCTCTGGTGCCACATGACCGACAAATGGCCTCCTGGAGTCGTTTGATGCCTAGGATCATTAGGGGACAACACATGTCGTACGTGCCCACCTTCTTTTCATGGCTGACGACAACTGATCGTTGTGGAAGACTGGCCACAATGGCACCGAATTTAGTGGAGATGCGGACATGTCGCTGCCACATGGAGAGGATTTTTACGATGAAGGTAAAAAATCAATTTTTTGATTTTGTGATTTTTTTTTTATTTTATTATTTTTTTATTATTATTAATTATTTTTTTTTTTTAACATTTCATTTTGTTAATGCAGATGTTGGACCAGAGTGTCTTGCTGGGATGTCCCCAATAGCCAGGCGCATTGCCCGCCAGTTTGATGTTGTCGCTCATTATCAGGAGGGGAGTGACAACGAGGAACATTGGGGGTTGACTCGTGGTATCCCAGAGTATGCTCGGGTGGGAGACAAATGATACTTGAGAGAACCGCTTGATCATTTCAGTCAAGGAGTACCTTTTTCGTAAATAGTGCATCCTAGCCCGAAAAGGGGTAAACTTATACTGGGTGCACGACATTTCGCATTCGTTAACGAGTTCGAAATGATAAGGGCTTAACTATCTTTTCGTTTTTAAAGGGTCGGAAAAGAGCTTGAAAGTAGACCCCTCATTTTATTCTCTTTTCTGAGTCAAAACTCGACAATCTTTTCATATGAGTCTTACGAGTCGAGAAAAGAGTTGAAATGTGACTCATCATCATCGTTGAACATCCATCACCTGTCGCTGCGCAAAAAAGGTAAAGTGCATTATCCAATTCTCGAGAAAAAATAGGTCAAAACACTTACAAAACCTAATATTTCATGAAAAACTGAATAAAAGGGACGAAAAGTAAATATTTTTTAACATTTACTATTTTACCTTGCTGTGAAAGACTTTTCTCCCACTTTTTCCCTAATTGTTCTAGAGCAGATTGCGGTATATCCAGGAGGCCACTCATCGAGATGCTAGTTAGAGGTAAGAGCCAAAGCCCTAAGCTTCATTTTCATGCCATTTATTCCTATTTTCATCCATTTTTAGGATTTTTGAGAGAGGTTTTGTCAAAAAAAAATTCTCCCTCAGTTGGCGTGACTTCTGGGCACGAAACCACACCAGCCGAGGGTGATTAAAACGGCCTATCGCACCGTTGGCGCAACTGCTTTTAAAACATATGCGCCGATGCCGTGAATAGGGAAAAAATCAAAATCCCCTCCAAACCACTGTTGGAATATGAATTTTATGGGCCAGAGATGATTATTGACTCAAATATATGGTTTTTACAAGGAAAGAATCATCGAAAATGGTAGAATGGAAAGAACATGAGCACGAAGATGTGGAAACTCAGGCACTAAATGATCCAAAATGCCTGAATTCTTTGAGGAACTGTGGGCTCCTCAAGTTCTTTCTCACACTAGGGATGCAAGCCCAAGCTGAGTTGATTCGGTACCTGATTAGTCTCTAGGACATAAATTGGGAAATATTCATCATTGGTGACCAGGAGCTCGAGTTAGAAACTTCAGACATATATTTCATCACAGGACTGTCCCGGACAGGGGAGCTAGTCAACTTATATGGGTCACGACCGATTGGGGCAAGCATATCCATGTTGCTTGCCGAACATTTCCCTGAGGCCCTCAAATCCAAGAGTGGCAAGATTGAGATTGCCACCATCTGGGATATGACGCTGAGAGTGCTACTATTGACTAGCAATAAAGTGGTGGGGTCCCAGGCAGTGCATGAGACTAACAAGTCGAAATTCCTATATGCCATCTGTTAGTCCTTACAATTTCCTATGACTGGAAAGGAAATCGAGAAGGGTACCCTCAAACCACTTCATCTCAATAGCTAGCCCTACTGAGCATGAGAGGGATATCTCTAAGTCTCTTATCAGTGATATGACATTAAAGAAAATGAGTTTTAGGTTAGATATATATATTTGTTTTTTTTTTTTGTGAAAATTTGGGTTTTATGGTTTGTTGAACTTAGGGTTTGGAGCCACAAATAGGTCTAGGCTATAAGAATGCAGGAGAAAATATGAGAAGGAACTAGATATCAGAAGCCATGGTGTATTTAGAATATTTTCAGTATAATATAGAAGAGAAAATGTAGAAGAAACTAATGAGCATAAGTAAACATGATTTCATTAGATTAGGTAAACATAAACATAACTATGAAAACTAGATAACAGAGCTTGAGAAACAATAATTTTGTATATTTCACTGTAAGGCATCCATATTGTTAGTGTCAGTCTTTCTAGCCTTCCTCCAGTGATCAAATATGCTCTTACAAAGTGATTTTGATGTGTCAAGGTCAAATTTTGTCATTTCAGTGAGTCTTCAAGCAAAATTTGGTCACTCAGGCATTATCTAAGGGCCCCAATGGCAGTCCAATGTTCATGCATTCGCTGAGCCTATCAATCATTTATTAGGGTTTTCATCCATCATGTCAGGAGTTCCATAGGGGTCTTTGTACAGCTATCCCATGTCGTCAGTTTGTGCCTAGGCAAGCTCATGTCCCTCTCTAGGAGTATTTGAAGGCAATTTTCTTGGGCGGGGCCAAATCAAGCAAAAAGTCAAATCTTGATGTTCATCACCTTCCCCTATCCTTAAGAGTACTTATAAACACTGTCCCATCCTTAGAATTCCGCCAAATTCCTCATTTTTGCACAACCTATTTCTAGCTACAACCTGGCAATTTTCTAGGTCGCACTGCTGTTTTGTCCTTTTCACCTTCCCCTCACTCAATCTCTGAGATTCCACTTTCCCTGCCTTCTAAAATCTCCCTACTTACGACTATGCCTACCTGCCTTTTTTTACAGACTAATTTTCCCAGAATTTAGAAGCCTCCTATCTCCTTTCATTCCTCGCTTCATTTTCGACAGAATTCCTTTTCACCATCGGGACAAGGTCGCACTCAAATAATGTTCCAGAGAAATCAAAGATGAATTTTGGGAAACTGAGAGAGGTTTTTGTCCAAAACATGCCAAAGAAGAAAAAAAACCTTCACTTTTTACACAGGTGTCATGGTTTGAGAGAAATGTCAAGAATACCGTTGCCTTAGGAGACTCAAAGACACCTTTGAAGTGACCTTGGGAAAATCAAGTTGTCTCCTAGCTTGGTTGGCCAAATGATTTGATTGATGGGTAAAATGATAACTAGACAAAGAGAGCTTTCCAATGAGCTATCATGAGATAAATTTGGGGCTGAGGAAGGCATTCAAAAGTTTACTGCAACAACACTCTTCTTTCAGGCAGCCTCATTTGGCACTTTTTGACCAGTCTTGGGAGATTTGATTGTTGACAGGTCAAAGCAACTCCAAATTGAAAAATTCTAGTTGGGTTGGAAATTAGACTCAAATACCTTTCCAACGAGCTATCCTGTGCCCGATTCCGACACCGGGAAGGCCTCCAAAAGCCTCTTGAAAAAGGGGTGCCACTAGTCGAGTTTGAGGTGCGACTAGTTGGGCAGGTGCGACTAGTCAGAGCTGCTCCCACAGTGCAAATTTTGAACTGGAGCGACCAGTCAGAGAGGTGCGACTAGTCGAGTTGGAGGTGCGACTAGTCAAGCTGGGTTCGCCAGAAACTTGCCAAATCACTCTAAATCACCCTCCTAAGTGCCAAATCGATCGAGTTGAGTCAGCAGGGCATTCCATGGGTAGACTTCATTTCTCATGAGGTCTTTACAGCGCCACCACAGCCACAGCTAGAGCCAGAGGCCATTCATGAGGAGGGAGGTCCATCACACCAGCCCGAGATTATTGTGCCGAGACATGTTGTTTCCCCACTGCAGTGTACATATCAGAGAGGTCATAGGACCTTGTTTGCAGCAGCTCGACGAGTATTTTCTCCACAGCAGGTGGAAGGGGTCTCGTCATCATCATCAGATCAGCGAGTGTTATCTCCACATCAAGTGGAAGGGGCCTCGTTGCCGACAGCAGCACAGGTAGCAGAGAGGGGCAAGCAGCCCATGATTGAGGAGAGAGTGTCTGGTGCTCCGGTTATTGATCTCGATGCTCATTCTCCTAGCACAGAGCTCAAGGATATTATCCAAGAGCAAAGCGCCGAGATCCATTCGCTGCAGACACAATTACTGATGGCAAAATGGGTAATCAAATATTTGGAGCAGCGAAACAAACAGCTGGAGGATGAGAAAGAATTGGATGAGCTATGGAGGATTCGAAGTGATCGAGTCATCAACCGTAGGAGGCCCGGTGACTTGTTGCCCAAGGAGAGGGAATCCATGCTTATCCAGGTGAATACACACTTAGAGAGATTGTTGGCAAAGGAAAACTAAGAAAAGAAGCTGCTAAAGAACATGAATAATCATTATTGGGCAAGGATGCATGTTTGTAAGGCAAGGATAAAGATTCTTCAAAGGAGGTTGACCGAGGCTCCCAAAGGGAAGAAGAAGACCAACCCGCTCTGTATCTTGGCTGAGGCCTCTCTCACTCACCATGATACTCATTAGCCTCCTCCTAGCAGCAAACCCAAGAAATTTTGAGAGTTTTGAGGCATTTTTGGCATTTTTTAGAATTTTACAGGTTTTGGCCATTTGAGTGGTCTCACCCCGTGCGCGACCAGTCATGGGGACAGCTCAGAACGGGGAAAACTCTACATTTTTGGAATTTTCATGCAAAAATACACTTGCCTATGGATGGGTTTCAGATTTTATGAAGATTTGGGCTCCCAAAAGCTCAAAATACATGCAAATTTTGACTTTCTGTCCCTTTTTTGAGTTGCAGAAAGCTGCCTTGGGCGAAATGACTTTTGAGGGGTCAAATCAACTCCAAATTCATAAATTCTAGTGGGGTTGGACAGTAGACTCATAGACCTTTCCAATGAGCTATCGTGCACCTGATTTGGACACCGGGAAGGCCCTCAAACAGAGCTGCCAATGCGCGCTACCAGTCAAAGTGAGGGGCGCGACCACTCAGGGAAATTTGCCTGTTTTGACCAGTTCGGCCAGCAAAACACTGTTTTTACTTTGGTTGACTTTTGAGGCATGTAAATGATGGATTTTTGTGTAATTTTCATGGCACTTAGATACTTTTACTCTCCTTGAACACTTCTAGAAGTTTCCTTGATGTAAATGGTAAATATTTAATGCATGGATAGGTTTCCTAAGTTTTAGAGGCAAGTTGTTTTGACTGCCTATTATCTAGTGATTAGTTTAGAATTAGTTGAAACAGCTCCTAGGAAGCTGAGCTCGACCCCTAGAGGTGGGGAAAGGAGTTAGATCTTCTATATTATGCCTTCTCTTACTCATTTTCATGGTTGGACTCTTGAGGGAGAAGCTCTATTGTATATTTTACTTGTATCTCTGCAATTTGAGGAAAAGGAAGGCCAGGGTTTTGCAGACATCATTGTGGATTCTTGTGGATTATTGTGCTGATGGTGTGTTTCCTACTTGTCATTGTAAGTGTGTTATGTGTTCCATCTCTTATTCTATTGCTGCTAATTAAACAAAAGAAGTGATAAAGTTCGAATTCATGCATGCCATGCTCAGCTTTCAATTTTGTTTAATATTTATGTTTTCCACTGTCTAGAGAGGATTCAAAGTCATTGTTTGCCCTCTTTAGCCTCTCTTCTTTTCTCCTTGATCATCCATCTCAGCTAAAGGCATCAGCACAAACTCCTACCTTTCCCCAAAGACCCACCTGCAAAAACTGAGCTCAATCCCCACACCCTGAATTGCACTCCCTCCAATTGCCACCAAAAACCCCAAAAACTTTAAATCAACCCTCCTTATCAGTTTACTAGCCTAATATCAGTGTTTCTAATTGGTCAACTCATCCTATTGAAAAATCCACCAAGTTTGACCGGAGAGAGCCTTCTCCTGCCTCGTAGGGCTAACTACGAGGCTGAAAGGTTTGATGTAGCCTTGAGATTTGTCTATCTCAACCTAGGTGAAATTTCAAGTGCTAACAAGAAGGAAAAGGCCGAGAAAGCCCAAAAGAAGACTGCCACAACCAAAGTAGGCACCCAACAAGAGAAGAAAAAGACACACCCTGAGATATCAGTAACACAGGCAGAAATCGTGGGCATAGAGATTTCTACAGGAAGTGAAGGAAAAGAACAACAACAAGAGGAATCCCCTGAAATGTTGGCACGGGAAGCAGCAGTTGTGCTTGCTACATTAATCACACCTATAGAACAAAAAGGAAAAATAAAGAGGCAAACCTCCATGTGCTTTAAAGTCAAAAGAAGCACAAGGATCAAAGTGGGCAAACCCCAGCCACCATTAAAGGAACCAATTGTCATTGAGGACACAACCACTAAAAAGAAGGAAGAGTATCCTTCCAAGATATCTATTTCCTATGAAAGAGGAAGCCTAAAAACCTCAACATAGAAAGAGAGAACTAGGATGATGGACTCAAAGGTAGCTCTATACGAAGCTGAAACATCTCTACAAAAAACTCTAGCCAAGCTAAAAGAGACTGAGAAATTGGAGGAGAAGGTAGCCAAACAATCACAAGGAGAAGACAAGACCGAGGAGATACTAGAACCAAGTCCTCAGCCTAGTTTGGGCTCATATTACAACTTGTTATAAAGTGGGAAGATCATCCCACAGAAGATTGTTGTATCGCTTTTCTTTGCATTGGAACAAGAATGGGTTAGGACTCACACTTGGATAAGAATTTCCAAATCCAAGGGAGTTGCAGACATAGGTCACCTAGAAGAATAGTGAAAAGAATCAAAAAGAGAGTTGGCCATGGTGAGGCACATAGAAAGCAATAAAAGAGCCTAGTTATAGGAGGAGAATGAGCTGCTGAAAAAGCAGTTGCAGCTACAGGAAGGTCATAAGGACGATAGGCTGTCCATTTTGGGAGGGCAGCAACAACAAGAAGGACCTCCAATAGACAAGCAAACAACCGAGAAACAACAGAGAGAGGAAAATTCACAAGCTGATGTTGAGATGTTGAAAAAACTGTTGCAAGAAAAAGAGTCTCAGGCAATGGAAGAAATATAGGTTTTAAAACATTAGTTGCAAGAAAAAGAAGCCCAAACGGCTTGCATGGCCAACTGGGCAGTAGAGGCCTTACAATGCAAGCAACCTACTAAGTTCTATGCGTTATACCTTAAAGACCAATTGTTGCAATTTCAAATTAACACATTGGCCCAAAGGGACACCATTCCATTCCAAAATTACAATCAATTTATGTATTTGTGTGACAATAGCTCAGCTGAAGATAAGGCCAAGTTAGCAGAATTATATTTACACAACTTGGCACTTCCAAACATGAATCTATGGGACCCCAATGCTACATTGGGAGATGTACAACTCATGGCTATGGCTTCTTAGTTAAGCCATGAGGAAAAGGGGTTAGTAAAAATTTGGAAGGTTATGAACAAAGGAGCTAAGTGAGCCACTCATGATCAAGGCAGAACCAGAAGATCCCTCAGCTTTAGTATATGCCCATCAACACCTTGCCAACAACCCTCAAGTTCTCCCATATTACATTGAAAGGAAAGCTCAGGCCATTGCTCACTTTGAATACATGGAAAGACTGTTTGGTGATAATTGCATTCATGCTTGCACAAGGAGATGGAACACATTGTCCCATAGTCTGAAAATAAGAGAGTACCACTCCCCAACAAGAATGAGGGAGGCTTTGGCAAGAGTGCCACTTTATAAATAGACACTACAAAACCTGAAGGCCAACTGGATTGGCCTAAAGTTCAGTCCTCCATTACTTTTGGGACTATAGGAAGGGGTTAAGGAAGAAGAAGAACAATGGCAATGGGAGGAGGCAGAGAGAAAGGCAGGGTTTCATGACAAAGAAGAGGACATCACCTTGGAAGCTTGGGATGTCAAGGAGGTAGTTAAAGCAATAAAAAATGATGAACTGGATTAGTTGCTCAAAGGATAAGCAACACATTCAACAAGGGGTGATGATGAGCCCCAAAAATGGGTAACTTTATGGGCTCATTCTGCCTATTATTCTCGATTAATCGACCATTATTCATATCTTTATGCATGATTTTGAATATATTTATGTTAATTGAATGAATGGGAATAGTCACTTGACCACAAAGTCTAATACGTGCTTATTGCAGATTTTTGGACATTTTTTGGACCAAGGTTAGGCATTTATGAGCAAATTGGCAGCCAAATATGAATGAACAAGGTTGAGGATTTATAGGAGGGGTGTCTCATGCACTAAATGACCCATTCCTTGAGTTCTCCACCATCATCTCGGAGTTCAACAACCCACCAAGGATGATTTCAAGGGGCAGCCGAGCAGGTTTAGTGAAGTGGGTGATTAACTGCAGTTTTGGTCAGCCAAAATTGTAAAGTTAAGGAGGATTGCTGGGATTTCTCATTTGCATAAGTAGGAAGGCTTCAAGCCTTGGTCGTTTATCTATTGAACAACTTGTTTTCGCACTTTAGTGCAGCTGTGCATTCAACTCATTTTTCGAGATCTTTCTCTACACAGTTTTGTGACATGACTATTATTTTTTATTAATGAAGATGAATCTCGCTTTGCACTAGCTCTAAGCTTTTTTAGGAGGCTGTAGGTCTTGGGGTTGGGCCCAACCTAAGTGCCAGTACCTCCTTTGTGTACCTTAATGTGTCTTTGTTGCATTCATCGGATAATTTCTGTTATTTAGGTTAAAATCTTGCTTTGTTACTTAGGTTGTTTTTGATGAGTAAGATAGTTGTTCATGCTTCAGGTTGATTTGACAATTTGGTAATAGAAAAGATCCACAAAAATTCCATCAAGAAGTCCTTGATCTCATTTCTCCCTCCTTGGTACCATGAACTGAGACCAAGGCATACTTGCTGCCACAAAAACATTGTTTTTGCCTTCCAATGATATTGCTATTGTTAGATCTTAAGTTGGAAAGTTGATATTAGTTGTGTTTTCATGTTTAGATCTGTTCTTGCTCAGTTGCCATAGCTCTCTTGCATGATTTTCTGTCTATAAACTTATGTTCATCATATTTCTGGTTTTTAAGGGTAGATTAGATCAAAATAGATAGATCTTTGTTTTTGTCAGTCTTTGTTCAATCAGTTTTGGAAAATAGTGTGTAGAGAACCTGTAATAAATTCCTACCTACCCTTCCTCCATCATACAACCTGTGCTAACCCCTAATTCAAGATTTCTTCCCTTCATTTGCCACACTTTCCCAACTTGCCCTAATTTCTAAATTGTTGTGCAAGATTGCTCTCTCCATCCTTGAACAAATCCAACCATCTTCATCACTGCTTAGCTTCATTTACTAGGTCCTAGACCCCTTAACATCCCTATCCATTCTTCATTTCCACTTTCCCACTATTTTTCCACCATCAACACTCTCAAAACCACTTTCAACCTATTCCTATAGAACTTCTTGTAGAACCCCTGCAGACTTCCTATAGAAGTTCACACGAGCAGTTTTTCGAGGTCTGATTGTTGTGGAATTCTCTATAAGGGTGCTAGGGACCCCTTAGGCCCTCTTCTCACCTTCCCAACCTCCTGCAAGCACCCAATCCATTTCCTTTCACCAATAAGCCTCTGCACACTCAAAAAAAGTTAAATCACATACATAATAACTATGTAAAATTACTCAAAAATACAAAAAGATGATTTTTCCATATTTTCCTTCAGAAGTAGATTAACCACATGCATCTTACCTTCTCAAGAGTCAATGGCATCCATTTCAACAACTTTCATCTCTTTTCTTGCACAAGTAGGGTTAGTCGGTCAAACTAGGGTTTGTTATGGTTTGTAGTTCCTTTCATCTTTCATCTTCTTTTTGCAAGTAGATTATGCTCTTTTGAGTTAGCTTTCGTCCATCATCGTTAAAAGCTTCTTCTAAGAGCTCATAGAATTTGGCTTGAGATCCTAGCGAACTTGTACTAGCTGATCAAGTAACAGCCTGTAGTAAGAGCTAGTACTTGTGCATAAAGCACCTTCGCTTCCAAGTTTGTTACGAACTACCAGGTTGATAAAAGTAAAGAAGGGAGTCCTAGGAGTTGCAGCATCATTGCTTCAATACTCGAGCTCACCACAAGTGAGTACATTTTATCTGAAAATCTCTCTTTTGTTATATATTTACATGTTTTTTGTATCTATTGCTTAGAAACAAGTGATAAAATTACTTGTAGATTTGTAGCCTTATTGACATGAGATAAAGAGGCATCAGAAACACCATTTGTTTTATTTTCCTCATCACTCTTGTGAATCTCTTTTTCAAGTCTAGTTGAATAAAATTTATGCCTTTTAGTATTTAAAGCCACATTAGACACCATTAGTCTAATTAGAGTTAACAAGACAAGAGGATTTAAAGCACATTTATTGGAATAATTAATTATTCCAAACAATCTATGGTCCCTATCCATGACCTTGTGGGCCCTATCCATGAGACGACATGGAATTGCCCACATGGAGGCCATTGTAGGTACCTTCCAAGAATGAAATCATATTGGTTAATGTGGTTGTGCCATCTGGGCCACATGTGGATGCCACATGAATACCACATGGGTGCCATGTGGCAGCGCATTACGGATGATGCGTAATATGATTAGTCAAAGTTCAAGTAGGAATAACTTTCAATTCGAGAATCAGATTGAGATAAAATCTCCACGAGATGAACATAATTGTAGCATCAGATTTTATATTTTATGTTGTGACCTCATCTTCATAATAGACATTAAGGTCTAGGTCAATTCAACAAGTAACCCTTTCCACAACCCAATCTAGTAATGGGGTGGGAGAAGTTGCTAGTACTTGGGTGGGAGAAGTTGTTATAATTGTGAATGTAAACAAAAGGAAAACACTAAAGTGAGCTTGGACAACATGATGGATTTTCTCATAAGAAATGTACATGCACAAAGGCCATCTTCTTGGATAATGTTTGTTGAATCTTGGAGGCACACCTATCCTTCTCCAGTGCAAGGAGTGAGAGGATGACCGTGTATTGAAAGATTCATTGAATTTTAGTCTTGTCTAGATTTATGGACTTAATCCATTTTTCCTTTGGATTTGAAGTTATATATAAAGAGGTTTATAAAATATGTGTGTTCCTTCTCAGAAAATAACACCATTTAATACAACAATTTGTGCTCTCAAAGACCATCACAAAGAAAAGGAGAGCAGAAATCCCTTTACTCATAAAAACCCTCTAGTCTCCAATAATTTCACATGAATACAATTGTCAGAAAATATCTCAAATACCTTCTAGTCTCTAACAATTTCACATACATATAAATTTCATAGAAAATATCTCCAATACCCTCTAGTCTCCAACAATTTTTCATGGATACAATTTTCATAGAAAATTTGTCCAATATTAGTTTTAGGGGAAATACCCATTTAAATCTCCTCCATTATATCTCTAATTCCACCAAAATTACCATGGATTCTCTTGAATATGATGGATTAGAAAACTTTATTATTCTGTGTTGTATGCTTTGAAACCAAATTTGTTAATTCCAACTCTAGTTTTGATTGAGGAGAAAATTTCCTTATAAATAATTAAAATGACCAAAACAAACCCTTTCTACAATATGATATGTTTAACATTCATATAAATAAAAAACAATGTTAAGCTGCCAATCCAAGAAGCCAATACAAGCCCATTGACAAAAAATTGTAACATCTCAAATGTGCATAAAAGATTTGGGTTCCTTTAACACCATGTCTTCAAATTTATAAAGTCACTAAAAAAATAATACTCAAACTTAATCATAATAAACAAAACCATATTTCAATTTGTGGAAACACACAATTAAAAAGGCATGACCCGCCTTCATGTGGTGTCCTTCTCAAGGGAGTTCGCCCACCTTCATGGACTTCATGTGGTGTCCTTCCAAGGGAGTTAGCGTACCTTCATGGACACCTAATATAAATACTAAAACCTAGTATAAAGTGAAAGACATATTTCATAGGATTCAATGATCACCAAGTTGGACATTCATTGATATATTTCATACTACTCGCTCGGCCATCTTCTTGGAGATTGTTTCTGCAACAAAATTGTGAAGGGAAAGGGATTAATTTGTGAGTGAGAAGATGGAACATTTTTACACCGACAATGCAAAAGATCATGAGCATGAGTTAGAGGAGATTATTTATTTGTTGCCTCCAAGATTTAGAGAAATTAGTGGCAATTCAACAGCCATGAAAAGTTTCAACTTGATGAACGGCGATCTTATAAGCCATCGAATTATTTCAAACCTTAATGGCCATCTACGAGCCCTCATTTCCAATGCTAGGTCTGGACTTATTGCTAACAAGCTTCGACATTTGGTTGACATAGCCCCGTTGCCACCATGACAATGCATTCTTCTATTTCACATGAAACAAAGAGGTGGCCACTAGAGACGCAACTAGAATTAACTATTGGGAAATAAATGAGCACGATATACTCTTAGTTTTTCTACATTTTGTGTATATGCGAAAGGGCCTCTTGGTGAGGTATGGATGGTGGACATTCAACAAATATGACAGTGTAAAAACAATGGTTACGAGGAGTTAAATCAGTTGGATTTAAAAAATGCTTCCGATATTTCACTCGTGAAAATTGAAATGTGAAAATTTTGAAATTGATTTATTTAATGATAACCATTTTAATTGATTTTTTAATCAGTTAATAGTTTTGCAATCTTTTTATATGTATTTGCTATCAACATTAGTTAATGGGAAACAAATTTTTCGAAATTACATGAAGGGAAGAATAGATACATATCACAAAGATAATGTACTTAGGGATATACATGATAGGTATAAGAACTGAGGATAATTCCTTTAAAATGGATATGGAATGGTGGGATCCCCTTATAGATGTAATAGGATTGATGGGCCAGCTAGAGTTAATAATATTATATGTATAATTATAACTCAATGTAAGTCTTAACCATGCACAATTAATTATTACAATTTTTTTTTTTAATAATATAAGAAAGATGTAATGGCTTACATATTTTGTTAATAAATCTACTTCAATCTTTAAAGTGTTCAACTTTTTTAGTATCACATTTTATTCAAGCACATCTCTCATAAAGTGATACTAAACATGAATATGCTTTGTCTTCCTTTCTTGCATGAATGGTTCTCATGTATTCAACTTGTCATAACTCTAAAATTAAAACACTGGGGAGAGTTCTAATCCTTCCACCCATGAGTTTCAAATTGAATTTTCCTCCTCCTATGATTCTAGTTCTAATTTGATCCCATGGGAAAACATCACCATCATCATATCTTTCATACTCGCAAAATGATTCCCTATGAGAAGTCATATAGAACGATGCCCTTGAGTCAAACAACTTTGATCTACATGTGTACTTGAAGATTCCAATTACACATTTACTATGTCACTTGAGGAGGTTTTCACTTTTATAGGAATATCATCAAATCCCTTCGCTTTCATAGCATGTTTGTATCTAAAATATTTCTTGCAATTCCCTTATTTTCCACTTCTACAACATACATTTAAGAATATTCTTGGATATAATGATATTTTTTTCATGTGTATATTTGATGATACAACATATACATAATCTGGGATACATTCATTGGTTGAATTTTGAGGTTGAAAATGAGCTTCCAGAGGAAAATAATAAAATTAAAATTAAAACAATAAAATAAATGTTATGAATTTTTAAAGGAAAAGAACATAAACTATTTTTTTCTTATATTTTTCAATTATCTCGTTTTGGGGTTACTCAAATGTCAAGCCTATACACCAGTTGGATCCAAAATTAAATTCCACACCCAATGAGTACCCACACTGCATACTTTTTGGGAAGACCCACAAAAAAAAAAAATTCATTAAAAAAACTTCTTTAACATATTTTTTTAATGTATATTCAATTTTTTTCGATGTGAGTCTTTTGAGAAGTATGCAAAGTGGATGCTCATTGGATATGAAATTAAATTTTATATCCTATGGGTGTCTACACTTGACATTTGAGTAAGCCTATAAGGAGATAAGTTGAAAATACAATTAAAAAATTAGCTTTCTTCTCTTCCCTCCAAAATATTTACCCCTAGGGATGACGTCATCATCTTGAATCCTATTGGTTCTCTTAAATTTAATTGTGTTAGTGAATTCATTTTAGGCACATTTTTTACCTCAACATACCCCTAATATTAGATGAATATGGGGTGCATGTGGACCCAACCAAGATCCAAGTCATTAAGGATTGGCCAGGCCTAAGGAATCTAACAAATGCTCATAGCTTCTTGGGCCTATGTTGAAATTTTATGTTGGGGATATCTTGTATAACTTAACCCTCAACTCAAGTGACCAAGGGTGGATTAAAATAAAGATTTTTGTAGTGTGAGTTAAAATAGAAATCATTAAGGAATTTAAAGCATTGCCTTTGCTCTACAATTACTTGGGTCGTGTATAGTTTCCAATAATTTTGGACTCCATTCTTACACAAAACATTCCTTAGATTGAACACTTCTTAACTAGCATTTTGATCGTAAGAATCAAGCACCATTTTATAATCATTTTCCCCCTCAATTTTGCCAAATTACATTGAGTTTATTAGATTAGTATCTAAGGGAATAGATATTTTAACTTCATCTTGTTTATTTTACATGGGTGAAACAAGTTGGGGGCAAGCCGGGGTTACCCCAACTACCCTTAACCAAGGATACTCATACACAATCACCGAAAACTTTTTATTTAAACTCATTATCGAATTTTAGCAAATTAATTAAAATATGCAGTCAAAATAAGAATGGATATTCTTTGCCAAGTTCCATGAGAGATCTCTTTCAAGTCTTCCAACCCTTTTCTTTACCTAACCCAATTCATATTGGGTTAATTTATCAAATGATATACTAAGCAAACCAAAACAAGCTTCAAAACCCAAACTCACAATCGTGGAAAATGCATATTGTAGGTGTTGTAAAATATTTTCGTAGTGACCTAAAAATCTGTCTTTTTATATTACTGGAAGCTAAAATGACTTCGAACTTCATAGAATTGATTACTCATGGCCTATAATTTCTCCCTAACACTACACGTAACCTCATACACCCTTCTTCATGGGGATTTACAACTCTAACTTGAAAAAAGACAAATTTGAAAGTGACTTGACAATGTGCAAGCAAAACTGAGTGCTATGTTCTCTCCATACGCGTGCACTCTATGACCATAGTGATACAAAAATAAACTATAGGAATTGATTCTCACTTTAACCTCATGGGAACCAAACAAAGCATGTCATATTCCATTCAAAAAGGCCATGCATGCAACCGAACATTGGTTCTTTGTTTTTACTGATGGATTCCACATAAAAAAACCCATGCACTCACTAGTATCTAGAATGCATGGGCACTTCCATTGTCAAGATTTAAGCTAACACAAAAGGAATCAATACAAAAAGGGATACCACACCACAATGGACGCTTCAATGCATAGATTACCAATATAACGTAATGGAGTAAGAACACACTTTCAAAGAGAAGAAATACATAGAGATCAAACCAAAATGGAACATATTCTATAAGCATACATCGATGGAAACCATGCTTCCTCACATGGCCTATTAAATTGGCCAGAATATATAATGTGGGCATGTGCATCCTAGGCCTCTCATCCTCTACCTCTTCTCAAACAATCTTCCTCTTTGAAAAGAAATCTACATGTGAAAACTAAGAGTCACAAGTGATGATTCATTTCCCCTACTCACAAAATATGGGAAACTAAAATTAAATTTACATTAAGAAATATTTCCTCCAACTTATTTGAAAAACAAAACCCACATCCTAATGAACTTTCTGCTCCATCTATGCTCCTGCAACAAAACCTTTCCCATATCACCCTTGGTAGTTTTAAAATGGTTGTCACCTTGAATGCTTGAAATAAAACGAGTTATATCTCCTACAACAATAGCATGAGCTAATATTTTTTGCTCAATGCAGGGTAATTGTTGGGCATAGGGATTTGAATTTTATACACCCCACCTGTTTTCACAGAGGAATTTCCTTATTTCTAGAATTATGTTCATCAATTGCGTGGATGTCTTTAACTATAACTCTATCATTTTCATATCTTCAACCTATTTTTCCCTTCATCACCTTTGATCATTCCCATGCTCTGATCTGATTCATTGTCCTTGTGAGATTTCTAGTGTAATTATGATATTTTATGTTATAATATTCAATTATTGAAATACTCTAGTGAATAGTTTCTATGGTTGTAATTGGATCAAAAGCATTTTTCAAATAACCCTTTAGTCTACCTGTTAGGTCCCTATAATACTAGTGACTACCCCATTACTATTGTAGTTGTATCCCTTATTGTTATTATTGTGCCCCATAGAATCCCTCTATTGTTATTTTTGTGGCTTTATATTATTATTGTTAGGTGCTGGGTTATATTGTGACTCCTTAGACTCCTATATATAGAAAGGAGGTTTTGTCATTTGAATCATCCAAGAATTGTTCATTTATGTAATGTAAAGGAGTTGCCCCCTCGAAGAGGCTGAATTCTAAGGCATTGATCTATCTTTTCTATCTTTTCTTGAGCTAGTTTCATA
>APFE030021272.1:3848-19695 GCA_000404065.3 Pinus taeda
ATGTGCGCATGTGATTGTTTCTTAATTCTGCAAAATTGATGATCAACATAGAGGAGGTTATGTATTATGCATGATTCCACAAATAGTGTATAATCAGGATAATCTCTGTGAATAAGTGTCATATTATTCAAAATTTCTACATAAATAAATAAAAACAATGATAATAATGATTCATGGTATTGACATATGATATTGATAACCCATGGTATTCAAGTGGAATATAACCTCTTTAAAGGGGGAAATTAAACCTACCTAGATTCATTTTAACTTTGGATCTACCAATCTCTTGAGATGAAAACCTTCTTTTTAGTGACAAAAAAATGGTTAAGCATATTTAAAGGGGTAAATTAAACCTACCTAGATTCATCTTAATTCTAGAGCTATCAATCTCTTGAGATGAAAACCTTTTTTCAAATTGAAAAATGAGCTTGATAGATCTAGAGTTAAGATGAATCTAAGTTGGTGTTTTTATGGAGTTTCTGATTAAAAAGAGGATATTCTTATCTAAGCTGGTGTTTTTATGGAGTTTATGATTAAAAAGAGGAGATTCTTTCATTTTCTTTACTTTATTTATAATCTTTCTTTTTAAATTTTGTGAGCTTCTTAATTGGTATAATTACTCCAAAATTTAACAAATATAAAATTCATTTATTTAAAATAAAAAAACATACAAAATACAAAAAATAATAATAAAATATTTAAACAATACAAACATTAAAATTAAAATAAAATAGAATTACAACACAATTAATGTGTTGAGGGGTAAAATAAAAATAAATGAAAATATTGTTGAGGAGATGATTCTCAAAATCACACCCTAGCATCCCCCTTCACTACCTCCCTTTTTCCATGGCTCACCTATAGTGGCACCTTTACACCCCTCTCTTTCCTTAACAACTTGCACATAGATGTTCCTAAGGACGAGGGATCCTCTCTCCACCCATCATGACCCCATCCACATCTCTCCCTCCTCAAACTTTCCTATAAACCCATTGCTACAAATATGCCATGGTTTTACAACCTACCACTATAAACATATTGTTCAGGGAGGGAGCATGGGGAGAAGATCCTCTCCCCTACCCCACTCACTCTCTCATGGGCTACCTATAGCAATGGGTTTGCAGGGTTGGTGGGTGCACATGTGTCTTAGAATTGCCTCACCCTCACCCCTGACATCCATTCTCCATCACACATTCCCTCACTCGCATTCCCAACAGTGTAAGTCTGCTTATATTTGTGATTTACAACTCACTGCTATAAATAGACCATGGGTTATAGATAGATCACTGGGGGAGGGAGTGTGGGGAGGGGATCCCACCTCCCCACCTAATGACAAGTTGTAAACCCATGGCCTATCTTTATTGGAAAACCCATCTCTACAGGTGGGCCACTAAGGGAAGGAGCAAGGTAAGAGAGTGATCATCTTCCTATGACCCCTCCCCTAATGATCAGCCTATAGTAGTAGGTTGTGAATCCATGGTTTGTTTGTAGTAGTGAATTGTAAACCCACCACTATAAGTAAGGCCCAGGAGAGGGTGCAAGGGAGGAATGTGGAAAGGGATTAGGGGGTGGAGAGGGGATGTTAGGGGTGATACAATTTTGGGAATCATGCCTCTCCCCTACCACCTTCCCCCTAATATACCATTATTTTTAAAAACAAATGTTTTATTATTAGTATTATTGAATTTGTATTTTTTAAGTTTCTTAAAATTACATGTTTTTTTTGTTTTGTTTTGTTTTGTTTTGTTTTGTTTTTTGTTTTGTTTTTTTTGTTTTGTTTTTTTTGTTTTGTTTTTTTGTTTTTTTTTTTTTTAAGTTAAATTTATTTTTTAATAGGTAATTTTTTTTAAGTTAAATTTTATTTTTTTAATAAGTAATTTTTTTAAGTTAAATTTATTTTTTTAATAGGGAAAGTTTATGCTCAATCATCCACAACAAACTCTTGCAAGCCAAAAAACACAAAGATTCCAACTCTAGAGATAGAAGACATTGAGGTAGTTGCTTACAGAGAATACATGTAGGAGCAAGCCATCATCTGTGATTTCATGGAGCTTTGGCACTCGAAAAAAGTGTTGACATGGTGGATACAACAAAAATGGTGCCCCAAGGGAGGCATCAAGATCCAACTTGGATCCAAGGGTTTCTTCACAATAATCTTTGATTTGCTAAAAGATTGTGACTGCCTCTTTAGAGGAGGGCCTTATTTCTTCAACTCAGCATGTCATACATGCGGTACTAGAAGGAAAATTTCAACTCAGGGAAGGAAGATTTAAAGAGAGTGTTGATCCAGATCAAACTCTATTCCCTACCAGTAGATTAATGGGCACTCTCAGTATAAAGAGGAATATGCAACAATTTTGGGGAGTATATCAAAATTTCATAGGGAACTCGATTAGGGAATCACGTCTCTTATGCAATAATTTGTTTTTATATGAATCTCTGAAGATCCCTTTTACAAGAAATAAAACTCGTTTTCTAAGATGAGGCATGGACCCAAAATATAGACTAGGAGCATATTGCCTCTTGTTGCCAAAAATTCCATGAGAATGGGCATCTCTATCAAGATTTCCCTCAGAACACTCTGCCACCATCCAATCCCCAACCACAACAAGGCATGGATAATCAAGGGTTTACTAGGGTGACCCCCAGAAACAAACAAGTTAAGAAGAATCAACGTAAACATACCTCATCAAGCCAAGCTAATAGGAATAAATTTGATACAATGGGGTAAGGCCCAAAGAATTAAGAAAAGGAATATTTCGAATAGGAAATCAAGAATTTCAGTGAAGCATAAACTCAACCCACCTCTTGGGAGGGGGAGCCAATCCTTACCGAAACCTTAGCTCCAACACGTTGGGAATGGAGGATGTTTAAATTGAGCAAGGGGATGACAAAGTATTAAATAAGGAAGATTCCATTGAAATGGTCTTGGGACACAAGGACTTCAACAAAATAGCTAAGGTGTGGGAGAAGAACGGGGTGGAGGCCATACCAGAGGAATATCTATAGAAAATAGAGGCGACATACCTCTATCAAGAGGAACTAAAGCAATTCATAGAAAAAAAGAAGTATGAAGATCTCAATCAAATTGGCATTAAGTCTAATATTTCAGTAGATCAAGACAACCCTAAGGGATCAGGACAAAAGTGCTAAAGTAAACCAACCATCCAAATACTACAATATCTTGGGGCGTGATTAATAAACGAAGGCAAGGTAAGAGCCCTAGTCGTAACTCACAAATTTTCTAAGATAATCTCATGGAATATAAGAGGTTTTAATGGATTCACAAAAAAGAGACTCCTAAACAAAAAATTATGATCAATAAGATAGAAATTGTTTTCCTCCAAGAAAAAATAATGGGTTTAGATACAATTTCCTCCTTACACAAGAAATTTTGGAAGGTTTGTGGGAATCTTTCAAATGTTGCATGAGGAATAACATGAGGTCAAATTATCCTTTGGAATTAAAATTTGATTGTAATATCTACACCTAATATTTTATATGTTGTTTTTCAACTCGTCAGGTCTGTTGAAACCCTGTGTCACTAACATCTATGGACCTCACTGAGCAGAGGAAAAGATCAGGATGCTAGAAACCCTAATGAAAATGCAAGAAGCTCTCCCAAGTACCCATAGGATCATGGGGGTGACTTCAATATGATCACTAACTTGAATGAGAAAAAAGGGACCTCAAAAAATTAGACAAAGATGTGGAGGCCTTCAAAGAAACCATAAACAGTTTGGAAATGGTGGATGTGGAAACCCAGAATGGAATCTTCACCTAGAACAACAAGAGAGGAGGAGAAAGGCAAATTGCCTCAAGATTGGATTTTTTTCTCATCTCAGAATACATCCTCTTAGCTAACTATGAAATTGAAGGAACAATCCTCCCTCACGCAGGTTCGTATCACTGGCCAATAATGTTGGATATTCAACTACTTGTTGGTGAGCCTTGGTATTGCACCAAGAGTGATGCAACTCCCAGAGGCTCCTCAACTCCATTTATCAATTGAGAGTTCATACAAACTTCAAGGTGACAGTGTTGTATACATAATAGATGTAATTCTACTCATGCCACCTTCAACTAGGTCATTTCATCATTAGGGTTCCAAGACCATTCTTCTACTAAATTAGGGGGAATTAACCACTGAAATTACAATTCAAAATCTAACCCTAGTGTTAAAAATGTAAATTCTTCTCAAATCCAACTTGTAAAAGTTGCCCACTTGTACATGCTACTAAATCAATTCATGAAAAAAACACAAGAGTTATGTTACCTGTAGAAAAGAAACTACACTAATTGCAATCAATCATCTAGCTATCAAAGTCACTCGAAAAAAAAAAAAAAAAAAAAAAAAAAAAAAAAAAAAAAAAAAAAAAAAAAAAAAAAAAAAAAAAAAAAAAAAAAAAGAAGAGATTATTCTACCAACTCACCACTCAAGAATTCATCCATCATTTATCTAATTCACACTTTCAGATTAAGTAATGTTGTAATTACCAAATCTATGATGAAGGAACTAATGTTATTTTATTTTGCAGTGAAGGAAAAGAAATGGAGAGAATGATCTAGTTGGTACCTCTAATCATAGAGTCCAAGTTGGGGGGTCAACCTAAGCCTAAACTAAGCTAAACTGACATTATAGGTCAAAACAAGGGAAAAATAGGCTATTATAGGCGTGCTACAGGAAGTTGCTACAGGATTCTTGTATTGTTATAGGAAGTCCTAAAATGCTACAGGAAGTTTGTTAAGAGGGTTTGAAGGGTAAAGATGATGGGATAAAGTGATGGAAAGATTGATGAAGGTTGTGGGGGATGGATGGGAGGTGACCAACACCCCTAGCCAAGCTCAACACTTTAGGAAGGCCAACTTTGGTCTAATAGGGATGCTCACGTGACAAAAAAAATAAAGATCAGGACAATAGTTGGGAGTCGTCAAAAGAGAGTGGAGAAGCCCTGGATGGAGATGGTGAAAAAGGTCTCTTTCCTGCAGGTCCAACAGTCTTGTAACATCACATGCACTTGTTCTTCTTTTCATTTGTAAAATATTATAACCAATGGTGGAAAATATGATTTGAATTTGAAAACTATCTAACTGATGCTAAAAACCCTGATCTATGTTATGGATTCACTTCTATTCTACAACAACCATATGTGAAACAAAATAACTAATGTAAATTCTTTTCCAAGAAATCATCACATAATGCTTTTGGGTTGTGAGTGTGGATTCCTCTAGTCAGGCTCTCATGAAAGAGATGAGATAGAGGCACAATAATAGGCTTTTTGAGGAATTATATTCTACTAAAATGCAACAACTAATAAACATTCTAAGCTAAAGCAGAATATCAATATACAAGAGGGACCTAAGCTACTAGGGTTGGGCCCAACCCAAGAGCCTCAGTTCTCTGAACTAACTCAGTGATGGATCAATACGAAACTTCTCATTATCATTGCAGAAATGTCAAATACATCACATAATAAGTCAAAAATAGTAGTCACAAGTGCTTGAGCTTAATAGCTTCTTAGTTGCAACCAAAATTTGAATCCTAATGAGTTCCTTGGCATGTTTATTTATACAACATGGTAGATCTTTCGTGAACTGCATTGGCTTGGATGCCAATGACCTCGTCCTTCTTGGCTACTAATGACTCCGAGTTGATGAGAGACAAAATGGTGATCTTGGCTGATTGAAGGAGTTTATAAGGTAGATAACCTCCTAGAATCTCTCCCTATTGATCTAGGCCACATGACATAGCAACACATCTTTTATCCTCCTCACTAAGCATAATATAACAAAAATTGTAAATAAATGTGAGAAAGAGATAATTCTAAACCTAGAGGATGACATTATGACCCTTGTGATATACCTACTGATGAGCCTCATCATCACCCCCTACTGAAGTTGTTTCTCATCCTTTGATCCACTCAGTCATCTATGTCCATGTCTTTCATGGCCCTGGTGGCCTCTCTGACATCCCAAGGCTCTTCAGATGGTGTGCCTTATTGAGGATAGAAGCATGCATCCCTTTCTATGTCTGTCCACTGCTTACTCTCCTCTTCCTCATCCCTTCCTTCCTGTAGACCTAACAACAAAGGTGGATTGAGCTTGAGTCCAATCCAGTTGATTTTTAATCTTTGCATGATTTTTTTGTACAAGGGTGTCCTTTCCAATGCATTCCTCAACCTTTCAAGAGAGTGATATTCCCTGATTTGGAGACTATGGGGTAAGGCATTCCATGTTCTCTGGCATGCTTGCAGGCTTTCTGTTCCTAACAGCTTGAGCGTGTTTTCAAAATGTGAGGTGGTATGCTCTTGGGTGGCAAGGTATCTAGGTGCAAGATTAGCATCATTGGAGATGATGTTATGATTATGAATGACAGCCACTGGGCTTATCTGCTTTTCCCTAATATATAGTGGTTCTTTTTCTTCCCTTGCCATTACTTTATTTACCTCCTCAACTTTGTCCTCCTCATGAGTCGTCCAAGATGCTAGGGCCATTAGTTGCAGGTCCCCCAACTTTGCATTGGGGCGCCAATCATTCATATCAATCAAAGTGAGTTTATGTATGTAGAACTCAATGAATTTTGCTCTGCCTTCTATGCTACTTTGGTCACAGAATTCAATGAATTGTTTGTAGTCTTGAAATGGCACAGATCCATGTTGTGCTAGGGCCTTGATTTGGAAGTGCATCCACTGCTCTTTGAGAAAGAGTGCATAAGACCTGGATGGTTGTCTGCACTGTAATGCCTACATGGAGAGGCTTGCCATTGTGGGCGATTGGGTTTTCTTCTCCTTTAGCTTCTCCCTCAACCACCTTTTTAATGCATGTAGTTGTTCACTCATTGTGGTCTCTTTTTCTCTTAGCTCACTTAGCTCTTTGCCCATTTCAAGGACCTTTTCTTCCATGAGATCCACATCTTGCACCTTTTTGGACTTAACAATCTACATCTGTCTATGGGTTCTTCCTCTTTCTGCTTCAAGTTCAAAGAAAAGTGGGATTGCAAATTTTTGGGGAATAACTCTTCTTCCTTCAATGAATTTGTAATAGGAACTCAAATTAGGTTGTGGACTAGGCTCCTGTAGCTTTGGAAAGTCCTTCTCAAATGTTTTTGGGGAAGTTCCCCCCTCCTGTAGTTGTTGTGATACCTTCTACCCTTCCTGTAGCACCTTCTGTTCTTCTTGTAGCACTTTTTGTTGTTCTTGTAGCACTTTGTTTTTCTTGAAGCATGCTCGGTTTTTCGTGTAGCTTCCCCTTTCCCTTTTGTTGGAGGGTGTCAAGTGTCTTGGGTTGTTTAAAGGAGGTTGATCTAGTGGTGGGCCTCCTTACATATGCTATAAGAGTCTTTGAGATGTTCTCTGGAGAGGTGACCTCCTCAAGTTTCCTTTCAGTGGGCCCTACCTCATTTTTTGTACTTGGGGACTCTTCAATTGTGATAGGGGCCTTTGTGGGAATTTGAGACCACCTTGTTTAATCCTGGTGTTTTTCTCGGTTTTAAAGGAGAGGGGAGTTTGCCTTTGCCTTTTCTTTTTGGGTTTGACTATTGTGCTCAAGGTAGCTAAGGTGGCAACTGCCTCTTTTTCACTGGGTCTTGGAGACAAACTTGTTTTCTCTGGGGATACCCCCTCTTCTCTAGATTCAATAACTTTCTCAAGGCTTGGTTTTTCCTGTTGCTTCTCTTCTTCTTCTTGCTCTTGCTCTTTCTCTACTTCTGCCTCAGGGTCTTCCTCTGTTTTCTCTCCCTCTGTCTCACTTTCCTCTTCTTCCTTTGCCTCTTCTTCTTCTTCTGCCTCTGCCTCTTCTTCTTCTTCTTCTTCTTTTGCCTCTGCCACCAATAACAATCTAGATTACGCTAAGATTTAAGCAATCTACACAGAGCTTAAACAACTTGGCAAGTGTCTAAGGCATGATAGAGGTGGATTAAAACTATTGCATGTTATAAAAGAGAAATGTATTAGATAGATCCATGAATGTTTCAAGAGTTAGATTGTGCAAATATTGTGACTATAAACCATACTATGGAACATTTGTATATTTGTAAAAAAGTAACCAGTAGAAAAACAAACTTCATTATTGTACACTTGTAACATTCTTCTTACCAAAAAATAAACACATTAAAATATCATTAAAATACTTTAAGACTAGTTAAAAATGTGATAATGGTCGAATTGCATTAAATTTTTTATAATTCTAAAATAATTGTAACTTAATACATAAATATAACAATACCCAACCTAATTATAATAAGATTAGGTTGATCCAATTTCTATAACCAAGACAAGACCATTCCACACATTTCAATAAAGAAAAATAGAAATTTTCAACTACATGCGTGGTAGGTACCAAAGTTATGGTTATTAGTAAATAATGTAACGGCAATTAAAAACATGGACATCTACATCCTTCTATGTATCATTTTTCCATTTTATTTCATGCCACGGAGGACGAGAATATAGCCCTAGGATTAGCGATGGGACCAGTTTTAATCGCCGCGGGCGCGCATCTTGGCATGGCTGTTATTAGTTTTGTTTTTATCTATTTGAAATTCTTGATCTATAAAATATATATTTTATTAATATTGAATAATACCACTTGTTCGTATTGCCCAAATATATTAGTGCAAGCAAGCTGCCTGATGTGAGCTGCAGGAGTGTTGTAGGTCCATGCATCGTTATTATCGGCGGGTCCAAGATAACATCAACCCCAACCACCATTTTCTTTTTAAATGACATGGCCAGCTGGTGATTTCAGGTCGATGCAAAAAGCAATTGCAAATTGCCATAACACGTCTCTTCTCATCGTCATCTATTTAACCTCCCTTTTGGCAGGTGGTAACCGTCCTCCACTGGTTAACCCACAGGTTTGACATTACCCAAAATTTTACTTATGGTGGCGGTCTTAACTAAGACCTTTACTATCTATTCATTTCATATCTCGATATATTCATTCCAAATCTCCATAAATTTCATGTGTCGGCAAATTTTTAGACCATGAGCTTTCCGCATTCCCAATTCTCTGTAGATTCCTTCAGCTTCTATACTTTGGATTGTTTATTGCTACTTATAATCTATATCAAAGATCAGCATGATTCTTATCACTAAATTCTTCTAACCCCAGATCACTTCGGCGCTCGCCGCTCACTTACAGAGCTCGATCACGTCGGCGCCCACTTTATCACTAAATTCTTCTAAGCACGGATCACTTCGGCGCTCACTTACAGAGCTCAAAATCTTTAATATAGATTATAATTAGCAATAACCAATTCACAGTATAGAACCTCAAGGAATCTGCAGAGAATTGGCAATGCGGAAAGCTTATGATCTCAAAATCTAGCACTAGCGAGTCTAAAGAGGTGTAGGAAAATAATGGAAATTTGGGTAGAAATTTTTGCAAATATTGATTATAATTTTAATATTGATTTTTTTTAAGAAATCAAGATAAAAATGTTAGGAAATTTTAATCATAGTTTTAATACTGAAAATTTTGAGTGACAAAAGTTTTTATTGATATTAAATTTATTTATATTATCGAAAACTTAATTCAAACACTATATAAATCAAACCATCAGGAAAAATTGACAAATCAGACAATCAGAAAAAATTGACGAATCATTACACGACGCCAATGTCATATCTAAGCCCGCGCTTGTGAGCAAATTACGATCGTCTATTCCAGATGGCCAAAAGGTTAAAGTGCGACTTTAAAAGCATGGCCTGGAAACCAACCACTGCCACGAATAGGGTATCAACTGAAAAAAAAACAACGCCCTATTACGCAGCTTTTCAACTATCCTAAACACAACTTGAAAAAGTTGAAATGAGAAGTGGACTACTTTTATGTCGACTGCAACAAAATCCCGGGAGTAGAGGAAATTTTGAATGCAAATGATTCAAAGTACGCAGAGACTTTGGATTAATCATACATAGATCGACTTCGAATGTCTTTCCACTTTGGTAAAATTTACACTGCCGGTGCCATCAATGTCCAACAAGTTACAGAATCTTTAACACATCACAACCTCGTACTACTTAGTTACGGCCTTTATAATAAAAAAAATACAGTCTGATCTGCTATACCCCACGGTTATAAATGTTTTTGATATGCAGACATTAACCACAGCGCTGTTTAAACTTTTCTACAAAAACTTGTGTTCGGCCGCTTTTACAGGGAAAAGGATTCACTTCTAGTCTCTGCTCAACTCTTTGATGACAGGAAAATCAGTAGAGTAACCAATCCCTTTCTATTACAACCAGAAGTAGCCAGATGCATTGGAAAGACAGGCTAGGGTCCTCGTTCGTTATAGTTTTACAGTCAAACCATCTAATTTTGTATATGTAATTTCCAAATATTAACATCTTCAAGAACAAACCAGATTAATTCTGAAATAAATATAAACCCAATTTAACAATAGTATATAAGAATTTGTTCTGTTATTGAGGCACCATTAATCTCCCATTCTATGTTAAAAAGCTATTAGATCATATTTGAAGAGCATGATCGTGAGAAAGAATCATACAAAATGCACATGAACTGTAGCTTCTGCAAGAAGTGTTGACCAGGCAATTTCTTTGTAGCATACAGCTTACAAAATAATGGTACAGGGAATCACCTTGTTGAGATTCAAGTCTCAATCTGAAAAAATTTGAACATCTGGTTCTAGTATTTCACTGGCAAGAGACCTCATTAGATCCATAGCTAATAGCAGCAAGGCTCAAATCCGACATGTTGGTTGCCCATCGTTTAGGTCCTCCTGCTGAGCCTTCAATGTTGTAAGCATAAGAAGCCATAGTTGAACCTTCACAATCCCGTGCCCTGTCCATTCTCATTGTCCTCTGCAACACTATGAGACTCGAAAATGTAGAAAAGCTGTTACCCACAAATGTATCAGCCTGCAGGCATATTTCATAATCAATTGCAGATTGAATGAGATAGGGATACTTTGAGTAAATATCCAGCACACCCAATTTCTTTTTTTCATAGGGGATTAAGAAGCCACTCCATCCCTCTAACAGCGCCCTGTCCTCTAAAAGATCATCGGCAACAGCCAGATAAACAACAGAGGGCTTCTCCAGTCCAGGAATGTTAGCAACCCTCTTCATTATTTCCTCCTTACTATTGCAAATTCTCAAGTTTTTGCCATTTCTAGCTTTGGACCTCATCTCAAGCTTCTTGCAATGAATCATCCAGTCTTTCTCGATTCTCATATGAACCGCCACATATTTGGGTTGAAACATAAATGGGCTCATTCTGATTTTATTCTTATCAATTCCAGTTGGAGAGTTAAAGCGCCTGAGCTTGGATACAACTCTGGAAACTTCCGCTGACAAATTATGGACGAGAACCAGACATTCAAAGACTCTGGCATAATCAAGAACAGGCCAATGGTCGTGCCAAAGAAAAGGGTGTTTACCCTCCAATTTAATAACGGTATGCCGATCGCTTTCAGGGGTTTTGCATTGTTCCAGCTGTGCCATATCCCTTTCCACGGTCCACCGCCGCCCACTCCCCTTAGCCACAACGAAAACATCGGAAAAATTACGGGAATTCATGCTGCTTATGCGAACGAAGCCGTTGCAGAGTGAATTGAAACGGTGGAGCGAGAAGAGGCGATCGAATCCGAGGGGCTCCAAAAGGTCGGTCTCTTTGTAGAAAAGCGAGGCGCTGAGGTTGGGCATGAGGAGAGTCCGGTTCAATTTTCTGGCCGTCAAGGCCGCCCTGGCGAGAGCGATCTTCTGATTGTTGAGACCCCATACGATCTGCGGAACTTCCAGAAACCTGTCATCTCTAACACCCGCTTTCGGCACGATGAATCTGGAAGAGGTGGGATCCGGCGTCCATTGATGGTATGCGCGATTTATGTCCCTGAGCTGTGCAAGAATGAAAAATCTGGAAAGGAGCAGACATGAAAACAACAAGAGAACCCATGTAACCCATCTGTAAATCATGACTCCCATGAACCCCGCCGTATCCCCCATAGCGGAAGACCTCTCCTCCTTCATCGGAGCTGCATTTGTCTTCAACTAGTTTTCGCTTTGATTTTGCTTATGTGGTTTACCCTCGAATTCATGGACGGAGGCGCAAGTGTGGGGGTATGGCAGACATGAATCCTACCAGAAAACGCCTCAGCCTATGAAGAATACAAGGCATCACTCATCGTAATCGCAACCCTGGTGAATATACATAGTTGTATTTCTGGCCGCTTATACGAACGTGCGATAGTATATTTCTCGGTAACATGTAAACTTCATTTTCATGTTTTTAACTACTTTGATGGAATGGTGTATAGCATTAATATTTTCTATGAAGTTTTTGACTTTTTACTTATTATTATTGGATAGGGAATATTAATCATAAATAAATGAGCGTGGCAAGTTTTAAATAGAAAATAATTTTAAAAGGTGATTTTTTATATATAATAAATTAATAAATTTATTATTTAAGATAATTAAAGTAAAGGAAAAGAGGAAAAGTGAAAAGAGAAATAATTAATTATTATTTGAATTGATTATTTTTTTTGATAATTTTTTATGATATTTTCGATTTTTTTCAAAATTTTGATGTCTAAATTTAACAAGAAAATAAATTATTAATTATATTTATAAATAATTAATAATAATATTGAAAAAATATTAAAACCTTAAAATAGAAATTTATTTTTATTAGAATAAACAAGATTTTTAAGTTTATAACCAATACCCACATGATTAGCAAAAGTGAAATACTAGTCATGACCTGACTATTATTCTAGTGAACTTAACTTTATGTGAATAATAAAACTAAGCAACTGCATTCTTGCAGGGCACTATTTGCCCACTAAGTTATAATAACTTCTATTTTGTTAAATTTACTAAGAATTATATTAAAAAATTAATTTAATTTCTTGTTAAATTTGTAAAATTCACTCTAACTCGTTGAAAAAAAACAATTATTTTATAAATATTATAAAAAATAATAATAATATATTAATTTAATTTAATTAAATATTAATTTATTCATTAAAAATATATATTTTTTTATGTTTAAGTCCAACATGATCTCTCGAAGAAACCTAATCCAACCCAACAGCAAAAAGCAAAAGCACATGTGAGTGGGTCCAATAAATTATGGACGGAAACCGGTTAAAAGCTTTCATATATTGAAATTTATAACTAAGGTCGTTTTCAGACTCCAAATTTCGAGACTAATGGAGCGATAAGCCGTGGAACTCATGGGGCGAAGGATGGGCTGTGGTTCTCAAATTTTTTTTATATGTTAATTGATTTTTAAGTTTGTTTTGATCAGTAAGTAATGAAAATGTTTAAATATTTATAAATAATAATAATAAATAATAAATTAATTAACGAAAATAAGTATTTTAATTTAATTTATAAGTTAAATAGTTTTTGTTGATTAAGTTTTGAGATAATTGTAAGTTTAATTTTGGTTTGAGAAACCGTAATTTAAAGGTATTTAAGTATAATCTATTATTGTCTATTTTACATTTTATGCACTTTAAAATTAAATATATATATATTTTTTTCATTAAAAAAAAGCAAGATTTTGTATTAATATCAGGTGGGTTGCAATATTACGTAGATTTTGTATTAATATCAGGTGAGTTGCAATATTACATATAATTTTGTAGAAACTAGAAGCATAAACATAGACTTAAAAAGTCTGATCATAAAACATTACCTCTTAAAAGTAGTACAAGGAGGGAAGAACAGAGATATGTGACAAAACTGGAAATATGTATGAAATCAGTATATAGACCAAAAGTTAGGCCAGAGTGAGATAAATCCCTATTGGTATAGGAACATCACCTATAAAAGCTGAAAAAACATGCTTTGCAGAGGTCAATGTGAGTGATCCAGTGGCCAGAAACAAAAAGGAGAAGCAAAAAATAAGGAGAGAAAGAAATAGAATAAGATTATGTTCCACGAAGGGAAAAATCCTCAATCTGGTAAGTGATATCACCCAAAAGAATGTTCATTTTCCATTTGAACGGTTGAATTAGTAGCCCTTTCTTTGACAAACGGTCTGCATGAGCATTTTGTGATTTGTCCACATGTTGAATAGAAAAATCCTTTTTCCTTTTCCAGAAAAAATCGATTCTGTTCAACCATCCTGTGAACATTTGGATTTTTATGGAAAGTTTGCCAATGACATGATCATTAATGATTTCAAAGTCCCCATAGATATGAAGAGCTGAAATGTTTAGGAAAGTACTATATAGGAGACCTGAAAGAGCCATTGCTTCTGCTTTGTTGTTTGTGCCTTTTCCACCATTCTAGTGAATGGAGAAATTTTTATGTTCATTCATGGAAATGAATATACGGCAGACATAAATCCCATTTTGGGTTGCCCCATTGAAAAAAGCCCTAGGGAAGTACTATTGAGAAATTTGATGTTTCTTGATCTCTTTTTTAATATTGTATGATCTTTTAATTATTTTGTTAAATATAAATTATAAATTAATATACTAAAATTAAAGATAAAGGTAATTTATAAATAAATTTTAAACAAATAAATAAATATTTATTTTTTTAATTTAGAAAAAAAAATATAAAAAATTATAAATTCCAAATTGAAAAAAATAATTATAAAAATTTTTAAATTACTTTAAAAATCAGTGAATTGAAATTTTAAATAAAAATAAAAATAAAAACAAAATTTCGTTTTATCTAACAAATAAATTAACATAAATATTAATTTGGCCATTTTAATTGGCTTTATTAGTTATTACTCATACCCATCTTTATACTTTATTTTTTAATAGAAACTTTAAGTAAATAATTGAAATTTCAAAAAACAGAAATTTATACTTCATTTTTTTAATAGAAATTTGAAGTAAATAATTGAAATTTCAAAAAGGCAAAAAGATAAAAACGAAATTTTGTTTTTACTTAACAAAATAAATTAAACACAATTATTAAATTGCTATTTCTAATTCGCTTTATTAGTTATTACTCATACCTCTTTTTATTTGTTTTAGATAAACATGAATAAATAATATTTAAGTCCTTTTACAATATCATTATCACCATGCTATTATAATTAATATATATTTATTAATATATATTATATATATATATATATATATATATATATATATATGGGATTTATGGAATAGATACCATTGAAGTTATTTACTAGCAATTGTACAAATGTTGTAATGGAAATGTTGTAAGACAGTGGCATAGGAAATGGTAGCATTAACACTGAAAGTGACAACAATTACAACATCTGGAGAAAAAATCATGGACGTGGTTAATGCTCAAAACCAATTCAACAATTTGAAACATTTTGAAATTATACAAAAGAGTAGGAAATAGTAGCATTAACACTGAAAATGACAACTGCAACATGTGGAGCAAAAATCATAGGTGTGGTTAATACTCAAAACCAATTCAACAATTTGAAACATTGTGAAAGCATAGAAACTATTAAGATTTTGTTTCTCTGCTGTATAAGTCAAATACAAAACAAAATGAAAAAATACAAAAAATCAGTAAATTGAAACCATAATGCATACGGGCCAACAGTGACTGCAAATTGAAACCATAATGCATACACACCAATAGTGACTGCACAGTGTCATCCTACAATTAAAACCTTGCACCATGTCATCCTATAGTTGGAATCTCATTGTTTTGTAGGATTTCATTTTCCATCCTCAATCGAGAGGAGATGGAACATTAGCAAATTCATTTCCTTCTAAACCAACTTATTACATATGATAGATTTTGACAATAAAAGCCAAAATCAATTGTCCTAATAAAATCACCTACAAAAATAAATATTATATTTTTGTAATAAATTAGAATGATTATTTTATAATATTATTATTCTCACATAAGAGAGAAACTGGCGT
>APFE030021272.1:20031-39246 GCA_000404065.3 Pinus taeda
TTTTCAATAAAATTAATCTCTTTTTATATTAAAAATACAATTTAAACATTTAAACCTTAAAAACTCACTTGCTAATTATATTATGCATTCATAAAATTTTCAATTGGTTGAATATCTTTTTGCATTAAAATATATACAATTGAAAATTAAAAACTCACTCAGAAAATCATGTCATCAAAATCCAATAAAAATAGAGCTAATCTAACTATCGGAATTATAAATTTGAGAATCTAAATACATAAAACATTTTAAAAATCTTAAGTCAGTTATACATTCAATAATATATTTTAATTTTAGTGCGAAAACTTCGAGTCCTCACTTGATGTAGAGGAAGTCTTCTCGTAGACTTTGTGTTATCATTGATAGGTCCAAAAGACTTCATATATTTTAAACAATAAAAGAAATCAAACTCTCACCCTAAAAACAAAACAACAGAAAGGGCCACAGGTTCGAAAATCGATAGGTGTTGTACACTTTGCCTGCCTTCTTTTCCTGCCAAAACGACAGACTTCAAGTTTTGGTTATAGACACGGTAACCATGATGTACCAGCTTCTGAAATTTTCAAGAACTCCTGGACATTGATGGCACCTCAAATCATTGAAACTTCAACTACCTGGATACATCTCTGATTTACCTGGATACATCTCTGCAAATCACTTTACGTATGGTTGATCCAATTGTCCGACTACTTTCTGAACCATTCAAAATATATGACTCCAGTCTCCAGGAGATTTCTTACAGTCGACATAAAAGTAGGGCCGATTTCGTTTCAGTTTTTTCAGTTCGAAAGCTGCATATGGTTTTGTTGATGCTCTGTTGATTCTCCATTTGTGGAAGGGATGAGTTGGCAGACCATGCTCTTCAAAAGTAGAGTTTAGTCTTATCACGATGAACAGACTTTGATCACGAGCGCAAAGTGTCGTCATGGGTTTAAATATGACAGACAGTCGCTGGCAAATATGACAGTGCAAGACTGGGACATGGATTATTTTGGGGCGTGTAAACATAGCCGCGGCCCGCGAATCCGCGATGAAATCTTGGTGTTCACTTGGGAGAATGTATTAATGTCGTCGTCTTAAAAGCAGTGTAACAAAATCTCATCAAATGGCTCGTAGCAGAAATTTGGATAAACAGAATTTCAGTGACAGAACACAAATGGAAGTGCTCATTCTGTATTTTGCAATTTAACGATGGGGTGAACAGTACCTCAACGTCAGGGGAGGGAATGTGTAATTGATATCAGACGGACATGGATGGTAGCATTAAATTTTTTTCCAAACCCTTTGAATTGATACGTTGGAATCATGTACTGGTCAAATTAGTCACTTCAAAGCTTAAATTTAAATTACATGTTTTTATTCTCAGTGTTGATGATGGCACTTTATCTTATTCACTCATGTAAGGCGTTTATAATTGCGTTAAGAGACATTCTAAAGTCCAGCATAAAGAAGATGTGTAGGTTTTAGATGTAAGGTAAGAAATATAATTAATAAGCACATAAAAAATTAATACTTACAATATAACAATGTTCTTAATCATGGATATTCTCTTTCATTTCACTATGAATATTATTAATGTGTAAACACGATTTGTTGCAATACCATGGGTTATCATTACCACATGCTCAAAAACCACAACTCATTTCAAAATCAAAATATTTGATTGCCTTGAGAGGTGCTCTCCAGTGCGGTATGGTAGAGATGCCTTATGGTAGAGATGTTGATGTTTAACATTGTGATTAAGTCAAATTACATAATAAAATGAAATGAAATGAAAAGATTAATGCATTGTAAACCTTTAAACTAGTCAAATTAAATATAAAAATAACAAAATAAAAACAACCCATAAAATAATAATAATAATGGCTCATGGTATTGACATATGGTATTGAGAGCCCATGGTATTGACCCATGGTATTCAAGTGGAATATAACCTCTTTAAAGGGGGAAATTAAACCTACCTAGATTCATTTCAACTTTGGATCTACCAATCTCTTGAGATGAAAACCTTTTTTTAGTGACAAAAGATTTGGTCAAGGGTATTTAAAGGCATAAATTAAACCTACCTAGATTCATCTTAATTTCCACAGAGTTTCGATCTAGATCAAACTCTATTCCCTGACAATAGATTAATGGGCGCCCTTAGGATTAAGAGGAATACATCAAAATTTCATAGGGAACTCGATTAGGGAATCACGTCTCTTATGAAATAATTTGTGTTTATATCAATCTCTCAAGAGCACTTTTAAAAGAAATAAAGCTTATTTTCTAAGATGAGGCATGGACACAAAATATATACTAGGAGCATATTCCCTCTAGTTGCCAAAAATTCCATGAGCATGGGCATCTCTATCGAGATTGCCCTCAGAACACTATGTCATCATCCAATCCCCAACCGCAATAAGGCATGGATAATCAAGGGTTTACTAGGGTAAGCTCCAGAAAAAAACAAGTTAAGAAGAATCAACATAAACATGCCTCATCAAGCCAAGCTAATAGGAATAAACTCGATATACTAGGGTAAGGCCTAGAGGATTAAGAAAAGGAAAATTTCGAATAGGAAATCAAGAATTGCAGCGAAGCATCAACTCAACCCACCTCTTGGGAGGGGGAGCCAATCCTTACCAAAAGCCCTAGCTCCAACGCACTGGGAATGCAGGATGTTGAAATTGAGCAAGGGGATGACAAAGTATTAAATAAGGAAGAGTCCATTGAAATTTTTTTGGGACATAAGGACCTCAACAAAATAGCTAAGGTGTGAGAGAAGAATGGGATGGAGGCCATACCAGAGGAATATCTATAGACAATAAAGGCGATATACCTCTATCAAGAGGAACTAAAGAAATTCATAGAAAAAAGGAAGTATAGAGATCTCAATCAAATGGCATTAAGTCCAATATTCCGGTAGATCAATACAACCCTAAGGGATCAAGACAAAAGCGCTAAAGGAAACTAACCATCCAAATACTACAATATCTTGGGGCGCGATTAATAAACGAAGGCAAGGTAAGAGCCCTAGTCCTAACTCACAAAGTTTCTCAACGAAGATAATCTCATGGAATATGAGGTCTTAATGGACCCACAAAAAAGAGACTCCTAAAATAAAAAATTATGATCAATAATATAGAAATTGTTTTCCTCCAAGAAACAAAAGTGGGTTTAGATACAATTCCCTCCTTACACAAGTAATTTTGGAAGGTTTGTGGGAGTTTTTCCAATGTTGCATGAGGAACAAAAAGTTGATGAATCTAAAAATAACAATCTCTACACCTAATATTTTATATGTTGTTTTTCAACTCATCGGGTCTATTGAAACCCTATGTCACTAACATCTATGGGCCTCACTAAGCAAAGGAAAAGATCAAAATGCTAGAAACCCTAAAGAAAATGTAGGAAGCTCTCCCAAGTACCCATAGGTTCATGGGAGTGACCTCAATATGATCACTAACTCGAATGAGAAAAAAACGGCCTCAAAAAATTAGATAGAGATGTGGAGGCCTTCAAAGAAACCATAAACATTTTGGAAATGGTGGATGTGGAAACCCATAATAGAATCTTCACCTAGAACAACAAGAGAGGAGGAGAAAGGAAAATTGCCTCAAGATTGGATTTTTTTCTCATCTCAAAATACATCCTCTTCGCTAACTATCAAATTGAAGGAATAATCCTCCCTCATGTAGGTTCGTATCACTGACCAATAGTGTTGGATATTCAACTACTTGGTGGTGAGCCTTGGTATTGCACCAAGAGTGATGCAACTCCCAAAGGCTCCTCATCTCCATTTATCAACCTGGGGTTCATACAAACTTCGAGGTGACAGTGTTGTATACACAATAGATGGAATTCTACTCATTCCACCCTCAACTAGGTCATTTCATCATTAGGGTTCCAAGACCATTCTTCTACTGAATTAGGGGGAATTAACTACTGAAATTGCAATTCAAAAGCTAGCCCTAGTGTATAAAAAGTAAATTCTTCTCATCCAAGATATCATCCAAGATCAATTTCTAAAAGGAAATTTTTGAATATCTCTTGCACAAAGCTAATTGGTTTATTATGTGCTTCAAGCGTCATTACTGTATACTTCATAAACGCTTCACTTTCAACTCGAATCTTATAGTTTATGCCCTTGTAGGGAAGACATAAATGGGACAAATCATTAGCAAAATATCTTTATAACTTGCTAGATAATCTCTACTCGGAAGTAACCCAACACGTTTTTTTAATGTATCTTCAATTTTTACTAGTGTCGATCATCTTAGAAGTATGCATAATGGGTACTCGTTGGATGTGGAATTTAATTTTGCAATCCAACAAGTGTTTACACTTGAAATTTGAGTAAACCTATAAGAATATAATCCAAAAATACAATAAATAAATAAATAAGTAGTTATCTTTTTTTCCCTCCAAAATTTGTAACTCTTATTTTATTATTTTTCCTTAGGAGGTCGTTTTTAGGCTAAAATTTCCTCTAATCCAGATTCCAATAATAATGAAGGAGGAAGGCCACACAGATTTGTTTTGATATCTTCGCAAGGCATTAAAGGAAGAAGGGAGTTGGAATTTGTCATAAAGGAGGGTGAGACAACCACGTCTCATAAATGTCACAAGGAGAAATAATTGTTGAAGAGAGTAGAAAAGAAGGATGGAAGGCCTCATGTGTCTAAAACTGATATGTTTTATGTAAATGCATATTTCACAGTACCCAAGGTTGAGCAGAACATCCAAGAAGTCTTGAGTTGGTTGAAGGATATTATGACAGATATTTTGACAGGGAGATCACGTGCAAGTATGGAGCTTGTTGAAGGTGAATTTACAGTTTATAAGAGTTGCATGGAAGAGGCGGCCACACAGTGGTGTCCATCCATTATGGAGTATTTGGAAAAATAACATGATGAAAGAACTATTGGGATTCTGGAAAGGAGGCAAATAATGCTACCAAGATATGAAGGAGAAGAGAAGAGAAATGAGACTAGTTTGTCGCGGGAAAATTTATTTCATTTGCAACCAAGCGTTATAGGGTAGTGAACAATGATAGAGAGTTGCCAACAATTTTTGATTCTGCATTCTATTTAATATTATATTGATGCAAAAAGATGGTAGTTTTATGATGATATAGAGATTGAAGCGCTAAAGGTATTGACAAGGTTTTCTAGCTAGAATGGTGGCAGTGATCTCCAAAGGAAAGAGATGGTGGTTGCATGCATTCACAAAAATCTAATACGAGCAGTCTAAATAATGGAATTTTAACATAAAGAAAGAACCCTAGAGATCCAAAATCCTAACCCTAAAAGATGAAACACCATAAGTTAGGCCTTGAAGTGGTTAGTTGGTACATCATCTTCTCAGAGCACAAGTGTTGCATACAATCTTTGTTAGAGCCACATAATAGTTTGTTAGAAAGAAATATATTAGAATTAAAACTTGTGACTACGGTTAGGGTATGCCATGGCAACCATTGGCCCTTCAAATTGACAAAAATAATCATTTAATCCCTCAAAATAACCTCAAAAGTTTAGGACCTGAAAATCATTAAAAAATTTCCATGAAGATAAAGAATCATTAAGTCAATGGAAGTGGTGGGTGGCCACTAAAGGGGATATACTTAACTCAAAATAATTTTCACCCACATCCTTTGTGATTACATAATTCCCATATCAGAGTGCAATGAGTTTCCTATGGTGGCCTGTGAGGTGATATTTTTGTAAATGCAACTACACTTTATCACCAACTTGAAACTTGCATGGAACCAAGTGTTGGTCATGTTGTTGCTTGTATTTGGCATTGGATTTTTACCTGATATCATGAAACTATTGTTGGAGGTGTTGGATCTGTCCAACAAATTTTGCTACTCTATATGCCTCAACCTAGGCATGAGAGGATTTTGTTAGTGAAGATCCAATGGGTAGAGTTATGTCAATTAGGGCCAATGGTTAGATTTCCAAGCACACTTGAAAGGGACTTTGACCAATAGAATTGTGGAGTGCTTTGTTATAGCTATGTTGAACACATGGAATGATTTCATACCATTTATGTGGATACTTGGATTTGTATGTGCACAAGATATGCACAATCATCCAATTGACCACTTCTATTTTCCCATCTATTTGAGAATGAACGGAGGTCAATTTGGTAAACTTGGTATCCATCAAATACTATAGGTTGGACGAAAATGTACTAAGGAGCTTTCTATCCCTATTTGAAATAATGATCCAAGGTAACCCAAAATAAATCCAAACACACTCAAAGAAGAGTTTAGAAGTGGATTTGTTTGTTATACTCTTCTTGTATGGAGTTAAAATGGACAAATTAGAGAACTAGTAGGCGATCATAGACACACAATTTTCACCATGTTTGGTGGAGGGAAAAATTGACATGTAATTCATGGAGACTGATTCCTAGGGCTTGTCTGGGGTAGGTAGAGGAGTGTATAGTCCTTTATTCCTAATGCTTGGTTTAACAATGTCAAAGATAATGTATGATTTGATACACTAATAGATGTTTAGTCCAAGCTTTGGCTAGTAGAAATTCTTCTAAAGTAATTTTATTGTCTTCTCCACAAGAAAGTGCCATGTCACTTGACTATAATGTGCCTCCAAAATAAACTTCACACAATCAATTGAAGGAACACATAGGTGGCCCAGGTAGCACAAGAGCCCATCTTAGAGGCGGAAGTCTAGAACTTGTTTTCCTACAATTAATATCTGGTATGTAGTAAAAAAGTAAGAGTCATTCTTGTCTAATTGTGGCCACTCGAAGGTCTCGTGCCTGCAAGAGTTAATAATTTTGGTTAGCACCACAACTAGGGACCAACTAAGGTTGTTTATAACATGATTTGTGTTGTCCTTCGTGTATTTGATGTTCAAGTGGAATTGTTGCAGGTATTTGGACCATTTTTTATGGTAGTCGTTCTATAACTTTCCTCGTGTTCAAATGAATTGTAGAGGCCTTGGATTAGTGGGGATGATTGTATCCTTCCCTAGAATATAATTCTTTCACTTTCAACATGCCTATGCGATGGAGTAAATCTCCTTGTCATAAGTGGGGTATATATAGACAATATCAGAGAATGTTTAACTATGATAAGCCACCATACATCCTTGTTGAGTGAGGACTACACCGATAACATAGTTGAAGGCATCTGTCTCAATCTCAAATGGATATTGCAGGTTTAGTAAGGCGAGGACTGTTGTGGAGCAAAAATGGTGTTTCATATCCTTGAGTATTTTATGTTGTAACTCAAGCTAGGAAAAGTTTGCTTTAGCTCCACCCTTGGTCACTTGACATAGGGTCCAAATGATATGAGAGAACCTGAACATGAACTTCTGATAGAAGTTAGTAAGGCCTAAGAAAATGTAGAGCTCTGATAGACTCATTGGTGTTGGGAATTATTGAATGACATGGATCTTGGTTGGGTCCCCATGTACCCCATGTTCATCCATGGTGTATTCCAAATACTGAATTCTCTACATACAAAATGATCTTTTTTTCAAATTGGCATACAAATTGTGGTGTCATGGGGTGCTCAAGGCTTATTGAATGTGTTGTAATTTTTTTCCCAAGCTCTCTTAAAGACGAGGATGTCATATACAACCATAAAAGAGTTTGTGAACAACCACATGATGTCATCCATAATCCTCATGAACATTGTTGGAGCATTAGTCAAGCTAAAGGGCATGACCTACTGTGCACCCAATAATAAAAAATGTTGTCTATACATTTGAAGGCTATCTTCCATGCAACAATCTTTTCAATTGGAACTGGGTGGTAGCCTAACTTTAAATCAATCTTACTAAATAACTTGATGCCCTTAATCTAATCAAGAATATCGTTATTATATGGGATTGGGTATTTGTTCTTAGTAATGATTTTATTTAGGGATCTATAATCAATACAAAGTCTCCATATTTCATCCTTCTTCTACATCAACACAATTGGGCTCCCACATGGTCAGGAGCTCGATTGAACATGGCCCTTCTGGATGAACTATGAATCTGGCATTTTATTTCTTCATTATCCATGAGAGAGTGTCTATATATTGGGTCTTTAAGTAAATGAGCACCAATTATCAAGTTAAATTAATGTTTGACTTGGAAGTACAAAAGAACCCCCACATGTGAAGAAAAAATATCTATGTTTGTCTCTACAATATTGTTGACCTGCTTCTATTGTGTAGAGAGGCCTTATGCTAAGATTGTGGTGGTCATAACATTAGAGAAATTTTGAGGTCTAAAATGACCCTTAAAACAAAAATGTACAACCAAAATAACTTTTATAAGAACCAATAGGATTCAAGATGATGATGTCAACCATGGGGGATGACTCATCATTTTTGGAGTAAAAAACGTAAAAATATTAAAAAATAAAACAATAAAAAACTACTTTTTAAACTCATATTTTCAGCTTATCTCCATATGGTTTTACTCAAATTTCGAGCAGGAGCACTCGTTGGATGCCAAATTTAATTCTTCATCCAAGGAGTGCCCATGTTACATAGTTTCAATGGACCTTGCTACATGAATAATGATAATTTAACAACCCCGGGTTAAATATCCATGTAATAAAGTTAATAAAGGTAAAATAATAACTAAGGTCATGGGACACGTATTCCAAGCTTAATGTTTGGAAAAAACATAGTGATGGGGATCACTTATGATTAATTAATGGCTATGGAAATTGGCAAAGGCAATGACAAAGGCTTTGGAAAGACATGAGGCATTAATTGGTATTTATTTATGAAAATAATGGAAAAATAGGAGAAAAGGAAGGGGAAAAGTCACAGGTTGCATGTGAGGAGGAAAATGAAGGAAAAATAATGGAAAATGAATAAAATAGAGGCATCATTGATAAAAAGGCCTCTGGGGATGAGTTCACAACCTTTTGTCAGTTTTAGCTTGGAGCTCTCTCTTTTATTTCCTCTCTCATACTCTTGGACACTTAAAATTTCTTGGAGCACCCTTAGAGGAGTATGGCATGCTTTAGATTTGGAGCAAGGAGGTAAAGGAAAAGCAATAAATTGTAAGAGGACAAGAGGATCAACAACTACAATAGGTTTTGCTTGTAGGTATCGAATTGCATGTATGATTTCCTTGCTAATTTTGGCATGCATGGAATATGCATGTGGTTTTTGTTTGTGATCAATCTTTGGCATAGAGGGTTGGTTAGATTGATAGTGGTTTTTCCTATCCTTTCCATTTCCTGGATAGCCATGGTGTTGTGGGTTTTTTTTTTATGGTTGGTGCTCATGTTCCTTTGGTTGTGGGTTGAGTTACTAGTTCTTGGAGCCTTGGTTGGACAAACACTTTGGAAGCCCTATAAAAGCTTAGGTTGAGTTACTAGTCGTGGAAGCTTTGGTTGGGAAAATGCTCTAAAGCCCTCGGTGGGTTGAGTTACTAGTCCTGAAATATTTGGTTGGACAAACCTCTAGAGCCCAATGGTAGTTTTGGGTTGAGTTACTAGTCCTAGAAGAAGGGTTGGAACAAACACTTTGGAGCCCTGGATAACTTGGATATAGACCGATCTGGTGATGGTTAGTGATATATGACTATGAGATGGAATCACTAGTTTAGGGTTGAGGTGGTTTGGTCTCTGGAGGCCCTGGTTTTGTTTTCTTGATTTATTCCATGAGATACCACATTCATGCTTGGAATATGGCATTGGGGTGATTAGTTGAAAGAGAGATTTGGTTCAGGCCAATCTGTGGTTAGGTGGTACGTGGAAGTCCCTTAATTGGTTGGATTTGCATATGTTAATAAGAGCTCTTTCCTCTTATGTTTTTTGTGTAAATGTACTTGTTATTATATGGTTTTGATGGCTACTCTATTGTTGTTATTTATCTGGTTATATGTTGGTTATACGTATGGTTTTATGACAACCTTGAATTGTGGCTCTCATCATGTTTTGGTTAGTAGATGAAATGTTAATGAATGAATGACCTACTAGATGTTATTGCAACTATTATGAGAGGGAACCTGACCTTTTTGACGTTTCTCAAATAAGTATGAGGTCCCTATGTTCAGATGTGTTTTTGTGACCTATACATTTCATGTCCATGATGTGTTTAATGAAATGTCTGTCATGGTTAAGATGAGTGAGGTCAGGTCTTTGTTCAATTTTTGCATTAGAGGCATTTTTTTCTTGTTATTTATCATTGATGAGAATTTCATTAAGTTCTAGCCATAGGTCTTAGTCCTAGCCCTAAAAAAGTGGCTCAAAATTCGAGGTCATTGGCACAGAACTACCAAAAAATGACTGCAGTCGCATGGAGGCCTTGTTGTCCTAGAAATTGTAGGTTTTTAGTCACATGTAGGGATTGTCATGGGAGTGACTATGGGTTTAGTTAAGTCAAAATAAAATTTAACTCAAGGGTTGGGCACCTGGAGTGATTGGTTAGCCTCTAGGGTTCCTATAGCTCGTGAGGAAGGTTAGTTTTGTTTTACTTTGTTGATTCCACTTCCTTGATTGTACTTTGGGAATTGAATCATATCTTAGTAACCTTCGTCACATGTTTATCCCGGTGGATGAGTTAACTTGGGTAAATGTGGGAGGAGGGGTGTTATAGATTGGTATCAGAAGATGGTTCAACCCTTGGACTGGATGGGTGGAATGTGTTTGTCACGCATACAGGTCGGTTTCATATGTGTTTATTATGCTTGTGGTCTAAATGTTTGTTATGTATGCATGGTGGTAGTCATGGTTATAGTTGTGTTTGCATGTAGAATTTGATGATGTTATTGTTGGGATGTGTTTGTTGTGAATGTATGGCAACTGTATATGCATTGGTTATGCATGTCAATGTCTATACGTTTTTGTGCATGCATTATGTCTAGTTGGTGTTGTAGTTGTGACATCATGCATGTTAATTGGATGATGATTGAGATGATGTCTATATAATGTTATGATTATGATTATACATGTATTGTGCTAATTTATTTGATCTTGTAGATAAGATATCCTCCCCTAAACTATACTAAAGTATGTGGGTTATATTTATGTGGTTTAGCTAACATGATATGCTTGTAGGAAGAAGAAGATCAAAGATGACTAGAAAAATGGTAGACTACAATTCACGAGACTCTCCCTATAGATCAGATGAGTAGCATGGTGATGGGTACTCTCCTGACATAGAAAACACTTTAAGAAGTTTGAAGGGATAAACAAGGAGTTTCAAAGCAAGTAATGACAGAATCATTCAGTCACAAGAGAGACATGCCAGCGCACAGGAGAATCAAGTAGAGGTTAATGCAGTCATCCTTCAGAGCTTGTAATACTTGTAGAGATATGGACCACTTAGGATCAATCATGGATAGGGGGACAAGACTAATGAAGAATATGGTAACAAATTTCGTGGTGGGCACATTTCAGATACAAATGACACGGTTAGAGATGGCAGGTTCTTGGATACACCAAATAGACGAGGTAGTGGACATGGGCTTTACTCTAGTTCTAGTTTATAAAGGTACCATGGTCATCATCACTATTGTCCTTACAAGAGGAGTGACAATGGATATTTTCCAGATGAGTTCAAGAAATAAAAGCCACCTACATTTGATGGAGAAATGAAGAATTGACAAGATGTAGAAGCGTGATTGCTCGGTATGAATAAGTTCTTGAGATTGCAGGATTACTCAGAGAACATGAAGGCCAAAATAGTTACGTTCAATCTTAGGGACAGGATCTATGTGCCAGACAACATCAACCTCAAGAAGATTATCTTGAGAGAATTTCATGCTAAGTCATATTCAGGTCACCTAGGATATCATAAGACATTGACAACGGTGAAGAAGTTTGTTCAGCATCGCAATGAGAAATTTGTCAGGAGGCTCAAGAAGTCATTATATGGACTGAAGCAGTCGCCTCGGCAGTGGTATAAGAAGTTTGATTCTTTCATGTTGAGTCAGAAATATGTTAGAAGTGAATATGATCATTGTGTTTATTTTAAACAGTTGAATAATGGAATATTCATTATCTTGGTATTGTATGTTGACGATATGCCTTTAGCAAGCAAAAGCATAGAAGAAATCAACAGGTTGAAGGCTCAGATGGCAAGGACATTTGATATGAAAGATCTAGGAGCAGCAAGACAGATTTTGGGCATGGAGATTTTCAGAGACAGGAGCAATGGTAAGTTATGGCTATCACAACAAAAGCATATTGAGAAAATACTTTTGAGATTTGGTATGAATAATGTGAATCCTGTGTTAGTCCCTTTCACTTCCCATTTCAAGCTTTCTTCGAGTTTATGTCCTAATACAGATGAAGAAAAGGATTATATGTTTGGAATTCCATATGCCAATGTAGTAGGGTGTTTAATGTATGCGATGGTTTGTACTTGACCAGATATTTCACATGTAGTTAGGGTTGTCAGCAGGTATATGGAAAATCCGGGTAAAGAACACTAGTCAGCAGTGAAATGGGTGCTTCGGTATTTGAGAGGCACAAGTAGTTATTATATCACTTACAATAAGAGTAGTGAATTTGTTTGTGGGTATGTTGATTTTGATTTTGCAGGTGATTTGGATAAGAGAAGGTCAACTTTAGGGTATGTCTTTACTCTTGTAGGTGGAGCTATTAGTTGGTTGTCAAATCTACAGAACATTGTTGCTTTATCCACTACTAAGGCAGAATACATTGCTGCTTCTCATGCTTGCAAAGAAGCGATTTGACTGAAAGGTTTGTTTGGTGAATTTGGTAGGTTGCAGGACAACATCAAGTTATTTTTTAATAGTCAAAGTGCAATACATTTGGCTAAGAATCCGGCCTATCATAGTAAATCAAAGAATATACCGATCAAGTACCATTTTGTAAGATAGGTTATCACTGAAAGGGGAGTCTCTCTTGAAAAAGTGCATACAAAGGAGAATTGTGTAGACATGTTCACGAAACCAGTTTTGTTAGAGAAGCTACGTTGGTGTTTGGCTTCTCTTGGCTTGCAGAAAAGATAAAATAATAAACAAACAGGGTATTAGGCTAATTGTTGTCAAGGTGGAAATTGTTGAGATTTTCTGTTTCACAAAGTAGGCAAAAATCTCTAATGTGTGACAACAATAGGAATTTGTTGCTATATTAGCTCCAGTTAGTTGGGAAAGAGTTAATGTATCCTATATTTGTTGTGAGAGGATTTATGAGTCAGTTAGATTCTCTTGGCTATAAAATACATGCTCGTACAGATATTGGAGGGTGAGAGTTTGTGAGGAAATTGATTATTTTGTAATCTCCTGTTTGATAATAAAGATTGCGATGCCTATGTTTGGTGGACGTAGCCCAGATTGGTTGGGTGAACCATGTTAAATGACTGTATTTTGTGTATGATTTAATTGCTGTGTCTGTCTTCGTTTTTCCCTGCGCACTGTTAGTCTAACAGAAATTTATTTGTCTTTGCTGCAGATGACTTCTTCAAGCTCTTTTTGCTTCTTTGATATAGTTCTTTCGTTATATTGAAACATCAAATCTGAGATATAATTAAGGTATTCTAATGAATATTTTATTGATTTTGATTTACTTGTTAGGTCTCGAAACATTGCCATCTTCCCTTTATAAGGAAACGCCAAAACTTGTTTCTCTATGTTTTTAACATGAATGTACCCAAATCCTTAAACCAGGGTTGACTGAGTATGATGTCAGTGTTTTTATCCATTCTTACAACATAAAATTGAGATATGTACTCATAATGACCTATTGTCACTTGTAGATCACTAATTTTATACTCTTTTTGGTCAAAAATATTTTTCTATACACCAATGGTTAGCTCTGAAATTAATAGCTGATTTGATAAGTTGATGTTGATATAATTTTTTTATTGCTTGGGCTGATGGCGACATTAACTTCTCTTCCTTGGATACTTCATTTTAATGTAATTATTCTGTGATCTATAACTGAAAGGCCATTATAGGAAAACTTTTCTTCCGTCATCATTTTAGAATTGAGCTCCATCATTTTTTTCAATGATTGATCCCATTTGTTTTTCAATAATTTTTCGTCACCGACACTGATATGTTCTTCAAAAATGGACTTCTTTTGTGTTCGTCGAAGAGCATAGGGTTTAATGATAACCCCTTTTACTTTTATTTTCCTCAATTATATATTTTTTCCCACTTTACAATAAGTTAATATAGGTTCATTTAAATAAACTGCATCTTATATTTATTATAATGCTTTTAAAAATCACTCTTCCTTTGTTATAACGTGTTATTATTATGTCTCTTTGTAGTTCTAGATTTAACCCTTTATATAATTTAATATATGGATATTTTAACTAACCTTCTATAATAATACCCTCTCTGTACTTATATATATTTTCATTAATTTTATGACTTGAAATACCCCTTTATAATATAAAACTTCTTTTTACATATCTTATATATATAATCTTTTATTTTTATTTTTGAAAAGTTACAACCCTAGTGAAACATGGCTATTCACCTCTTTGGGGTATAATATAAAATATATGTCCACTTATGTGCCTTTGACTCGGTTAATTTTCTCTATGTAAAAAGTAAAACTTATCATTCACATATAGAGTTTTTGTATTCCTTTTGTTTTTCTTTTACCTTGAAAATACCATGGGCAATTACCATGGGTTGCTAAAACCACAGACTTGTAAACCACTTAATGAAGAATCAACATAATATTATATACTCTCCCTTCTCTTATGTATAGTTTTAAAGATATTTGGAAAGATTCCCTCTTAACTTTATCATGCACTTTTTATCAATAATGTAGAACTTTTTTATATATATGAATGTTCTCCTTCAAAATTTATGTCGGATTATTTTTTTTAATTTGTTTTTTTTAATCTTTATATGTAATTTTTTTTATTATTTTTTTCTTTTTCTTTGATTATCTTATTTTTTCTTCCTTTTTTTTTTGTTTAATGGCCAAAGGCTTGAATGAGGAAACATAAAAACCCCAACTTTGTTTTGCGAATGTTAATTTAGGTTGTCATTGATGTCAATATGGCAGTGTTTGTGATGGCAAATTCTTGTGACATGTGTGGTTTCCCATTGATGCCCATTGATCATAATACTGCTCATGGAGGATCCAAGGATTGAATACAGACATAATAGAAACAATGGAACCAAGGAGGAAAGATATCGGATGCCATCAAAAGAGAAAGAGAAAGAGTAATGAGGAGAAGCCATGAAGCCAAAGAATAAGAGGAAGAGTTCATCAGAAGCCATCAAGGAAGTAGGTTATCGCATATGCCTAAGGGTAAGTGCTATCGGAAGAAAAAATAGGAACATTATGTTGACCTAGGTTGTCATTGATGTCAATATGGCAATATTCTAGATACTAAAGGATGACATGAAGCCAAGGGGAAGCAGAACAGATTCATTAAGAGATAGAGCAAGAGAGGCATTCATATATGCAAGGAGGACTTTGAAAGATACTGCCAAGCCAGAGGAGCCACATTGGACTAAGAGGAGCTGCAAGAGGAACCATATAGCAAGGAGGCATATCAGAGTCATCAGGAGCCATCGGAGGAGCAATGGATACGTTTAACATCAAACAGAGGACGCAGAGAGCCATCAGAGCAAACAGGAGCAGACAAAGCCACTAGAGGAGCAGATGGAGACGAGAGGAGCTAACAGAGCACGAAGCACCACCATCAGAGCCATAGAGTAAGCAGACAGAGCTAGAGGAGCCAAGAGGAGCACAAAAGAGGAGCCAAGTGGAGCACACAGAGTGCTGTAACACTATCCACGACATAAACATGCATATGGCGGCAAAGACCTGTATATGAATTTAATGCAAACAGAGCTATCGGAGGCGAAAGACTTAGACTCATATGAAAATATACTAATGGAGTGAAAGAGGCAGAGTTTATATTGAATGAGCAGAATACATTATCGGAGCAGAAAACCCATATACATATGCTTTAACACTATCGGCGGGCACATATTAAAAAGTTGGAGAAAAGTTGCTAAAACACCAATTTCTCTGTTGCTGAAGCACCAGTTTCGGTGTTACTGAAACACCAATTTCAGCGTTGCTAAAACACCTCCGTGACGAAATTATATTTCAGCGTTGTTGAAACACCTCCGTGATGAAATTATATTTCGGCGTTGCTGAAACACCTCCGTGACGACATTATATTTTCAGCACATCATAAACATGAGGAAGCTAAAGCGAATGGAGGAGGGAAGTCAGAAGGTCGAGCGAGTGTTGAGGAAGTCGAAGCTCAAGCGAGCGAGGAGGAAGCCAAAGAGCCATTGAGTAAGCGGAAATGAATGGACAAAGGCATGAGAATGTATAAAACAGTAAAAATAGGTTGTTGTTGCTGTTGTCGCTGTTGTTGCTGTTGTTGCTGCTGCTATTGCTGTTGTTGTTGTTGTTGCTGTTGTTGCTGTTGCTACTGTTGCTGTTGCTACTGCTGTTGTTGCTGTTGCTGCTGTTGCTATTGTTGTTGTTGTTGTTGCTGCTGTTGCTGCTGTTGGTTGCTGCTGTTGTTGTTGCTACTGCTGTTGTTGTTGCTGTTGTTGTTGTTGTAGTTGTTGTTGTTGTAGTTGTTGTAGTTGTTGTGTTGTGAAGAACCAGAATGTATGGTAGTAGAAGCAGCAGAGGCGGTTAAGCGTTGTATGAAGTTGCTGGTGAAGGCTGCTGTAGCTGTTGAACGTTGTTGAAATACGCTGGAGGAAATAGAGGCCGTGTGAGGGTCCAACATAACAGAAAAAGGGTGCAGCAGAACATAAAGAGGGATGAAGGACCAACAAGACAGTAGGCAGTCGAAGGGGAGAAACAGTCATGCTGAAGCATTCACTGTGACAATTAGAACATAAGCTTGAACAGAAAGTTGTTCTTTATACAGAGTTTAGTGCAGCTAATAGTAGACTGACTAGAGTTGTGTGAAGACATTATCAGAGAGCATGAAGGCTATTGGAGACTATGTGTGGGCAGTGTGCAGAGTTGTAAAGACTCATTCATAAGAAGACTGGTTGTCATTAATAATGTAGCTTGGAGACTACAGTGAAGCTGTAAATAGACAGAACTCAGCAGAAAAAAGTTCTGAGAGCAGAAGGATTGGAGTCCTTGGGGCTGGTGCCTCAGAAGTGAGAAGAATTGGAGTTCTTGGGCTGGTGCCTTAGAAGTGAGAAGGATAGGAGTCCTTGGGGCTGGTGCCTCAGAAGTAAGTAGGATTGGAGTCCTTGGGGTTGATGCCTCAGAAGTAGGAAGGATTGAAGTCCTTGGGAATTGGTGCTCCTAAGTCCAAGATTGGTGTCTTGGCAAAATAGAGTTGGTGCTCTAGAGGTTGGAGCCTCACCAAAGTCCAAGTTGGAGCTTGGCAACTGATTGTAACCATATATATATTGTATCTATTTTACTGCACAGTTTATATTAATAAAAGCATTTATTCTTGTTGTTCATGTTGTGTTCTGAATATATATGTTTTAACTGGTAAAACAATAGTGGGAAAAAGAAATACTGATTCACCCCCCTCTCAGTATTTCCAACAATTGGTATCAGAGCAGGTACCTTCATTCAAAGCTTAACAACTTGAAGGTCGACATTTAGAATACAAATGGTGAGGTCAAGGAAGAAAGTCTCCAATCCTCCTAAGGATGTGTCTCTCTCTACTACTAAAATAGAAGACAATCAATTTGATGAGGCTCCAAGGCTCAATGGGAACTTTAATATATGGGAAGCAAGAATCAGGAATTTCTTACAGAATCAAGGGATTGAAATCTGGAAATCAGTTATTGATGATAGCAAGATGGATAGAGAATCCAAGGAGTACAATGCAAAAGCAGCAAAGGCAATCTTGAATGGGCTACCTGATTTTGTAAAGAACAATCTAGGAAAATATTCATCAGCAAAGGATATATGGGACAAACTTCATGACCTTCACTCAAAAGGAGCATTGACCATGACCATCAATCAAGAAGGAGATCTTGAACCCATCATAGAAGCTGAAAATGAGAATGATGACATCAAGGCTAAAACAGACTTAGAAGATGAAGAGAATGAAAAAGATTTTGTAGAAGAAATCCTTGCTAAACTTATGATTGCCATGGAAGAAATTAACAATTTGAAGAGGAAAATAAGGAACTTAAGAAGAGAGCACTAGTTGGTAACCAAGATCAAACAAGGAAGAAAGTTGACCTAATCAAGCTTCAAGTACAAGAAAGGGATGAAGAGCTTGCCAAGCTTAAGAAGGTGTTACACAGTAAAATGTCACTGCCATCATGTCAGTCTCCCTACTGTGCCATAAAACCACATTCACCTCACTTATGCTCTCTAAAATGGCTAAAAACCCTCTTTGCCTAAGTTATTTGAATCATCGCGACTGTTTATTAAATAACCGCGCTGACTAGCGGAGGCTAATGTAACTGCTGCGCTGCCAGCGCGGAAGCACACGTGTTTTCCGCGCTGGTCCAATTTCACGGACAGCGTGCCCTCCGCTTGTATCATTGAGCGATGACCAGACCTCTTCTATAATTGATCTGCGATGCCAGCGCGCCAGCCCAGTTTTGCACCCGCGCTGATTCTGTTTAGGCGAGTTTGTTCTAACAGCCAGCCTTCCAGATGATTCCAGACTTGGCCGTTAGCATTGTTGAGGTCGCCATCCTTTCTCTGGCATGTCTGTTCGATTGATCATCCACTTATCTTGGGGGAAAGCTCATCCTTTGCTTATTCGCGGAGACTCCTTCTCCTTTATAAGCCTCCTCCATTGCCCATGAGCAGCTAGTTTGGAACATATAGACTTTGATTGAGGAATTCTTAGTACATTAGTGCTGCTCTTTGTAGGCATTTGGTGTGTTGTGTGAGGATTTCTTTGAGCTTGTTGCCTTGTATGTGAGAGAGAGACCTCTTTGACTTGGGAGATTTGCTCCAAAGGTGAATGCTTGGAAGACATGCTGGCTGGACCCTCTAGAGAAGGGCTCAGCGTTAAGACTTCGGTTGTACCTTACTCTATTTTCTGATTAATAAAGATAGATGACCACTCTTATGGTTCCATTTCCATTTGTCCTATGAATGATTGATGTAAATTGTATCCTTCCTGACTGATACATAGTTGTTTTTAGTAGATTTTACGCTCGTGTTTGCTCTCTCTTTGCTTGTGTAGGTGTTGTCCGCGGGAATAGCGGAGAATTGTGATCGGCTGGAGCGAAGGAGCAAGAGGATCATCTCTTCGACAAACATAGCGTTGGAATCCAAGTAGGTTTCTTTTACCCACTTGTTAATTACAACTAGGAACCTGCAGTGTGGCATTGTTTG
>APFE030021272.1:57880-71194 GCA_000404065.3 Pinus taeda
CTAGTCCATGATGCAGTGGAAATTTATATGGATGACTTTACACCCTATGGGTGTGATTTCTAGGAGGCTCTCTCCAACCTGGGTAAGGTGCTGAATGAATGCATTGAAATGAACTTATCTCTTAGTCACAAAAAATGTGAGTTCTTGATGACTGCAAGGACTGTTCTAGGTTACTCAATATCTCAGAAAGGATTGCAAGTAGACCCAAATAAGATAGCCATCACCCAAAGGGTCCCAGCTCTGCAAAAATAGAGTGATGTCAAAATTTTTCTAGGTTTAGCTGGATACTATAGGATATTTATAAAAGACTTCAGCAAGTTAGCTTCTCCTTTATTTGGGTTATTGGCCAAAGACTCCAAGTTTTTATGGTCAGAAAGTTGTCAAGAAGCCTTGGACACCCTAAAGGACATGTTGACTACTGCACCTATTCTCTGAGGCCCAAATTGGGCTCTTCCTTTCCATATACATGTCGATGCCTCTCACAAAGCCATAAGAGCAGCTCTAGGCTAGATAGATGACAAGATACCATATGCCATTTACTTCATTAGTAAGAATCTGTCAAAAGCCGAGCTGAACTACATAGTGACTGAAAAAATAGCTCCTAGCTGTTGTGCATTCATTGAATAAATTTAGGCATTACATTACTGGTTACCAAAAATTTGCACATACTAATCATGTTGCAACTAAATACTTTATGAATAAACCTGATGTAAATGCCCGTATTATTATATGGTCACTTTTATTGCAACATTTTGATTTAACTATTATTGATAAGCCTGAAAAAGGAGAATGTTGTTGCAGATTTTTTATCCAGATTGACTTTGCCTACATGGGAGGAAGGAATGGTTGATGATCAGTTACCAGATGAACACTTATTCACTATTTTAGTTCTCTCTCCATGTTTTGCTGACATAGGAAATTACTTGGTGTCTGCACAGTTTCCACCAAATTTCTCCTCCAAGGAAAAGAGCAAGATCGTAAGGAAGAGCGCCCCATTCACTTGGATTGCAGGCAGCCTCTTGAAACTAGGCCCAGACCAAATTCTAAGAAAATGTGTCAGGGAGGAGGAAGTCTTTGACATCCTTCTGACCTGTCATGATGGGCCTTGTGGAGGTCACTTTGTGGCTAAAAGAACAACATTCAAGGTACTAGAAGCTAGTTATTACCGGCCCACTCTTCACCAAGATGTGAGGAGGTATGCCAGTCAGTGTAATCACTACCAAAGGATGGGGAAACCTACCCCAAGGGTTGAAATGCCTCTAAAACCTCAAGTGACTTTCGAGCCATTTGACAAGTGGGCCATGGATTTCATTGGAACCATTGACGCTCGATCTAGACAAAAGAAGTACATCATTGTGTGCATTGACTATTTAACCAAGTGGGTTGAACCCAAGGCCATCCAAGAAGCAACAAAAGAAAAAGTGGCTGAATTCTTAAGGGAAAATGTCTTTTATAATTTTGGGTACCCTCGAGAATTGGTCACTGATCAAGGTAGTCAATTTACATCTCACATGATTGAGAATTTGTTAAGCCAGGGACAAGATCAAGCATAGAACATCAACTCCTTACCACCCACTGGCTAATGGGCAAGTGGAGGTAACCAACAGAGCACTTGAAGTCATTCTGAGAAAAGTGATTAGTAGCAGTAGAAAGGATTGGGCAGATAGATTAGTTGAGGCCACTTGGGCCTACAATACCACCTAGAAGACCACCACTAGGTTCACTCCTTATGAGCTGGTCTATGGGAAGAAAGCCCTATTGTCCATTGAACTTGAATACAACACCTTAAGAATGGCAGCACAACTCGATCTAGACCTCACCAGGGCACAACAAGAAAGATTTCTCCAGTTGAATGGGTTAAATGAATTTAGGATGCAGGCCCTACTGCACATAGAGTTGACTCAAGTTCAAAGGAAATTTTGGCATGACAAGAATATAAAGGACAAACAGTTTCAAGAAGGTGATTGGGCTTTGTTGTATGATTCCCGGTACAAGGATTTTAAATGTAAGTTAGGGACCATATGGTTAGGGCCTTATGTCATAGAAAAATTTCATGATAACGGTGTTCTACAAATAAGAACCATTGATGCAGAGGCTATCCCTTTACTTGTCAATGGGTATAGATTGAAGATCTACAAGAATTCCTTGTCAAAGAAATAATTGATCAATAGCATCAGCAAGACAGTGATGGTGGTGGAGCAAGTCTCAGCTTTCACTCCACCAAGTCCTGAAAAACAAAAAATAACTAGAAAAAAAAAGAGAAAAAAAAAAAAAAAAAAAAAAAAGAAAAAAAAAAAAAAGAGAAAAAATAAAGAGACTCGGGTGAAAACCTCTATGAGTCACCTAAGTCCCACTGTTGGGTTGAAAACCTCTTAAGGTGGCACAAGGGTGTTTTAGAAACAAAAAGAGAATAAAATAAAAATATCTCTGGGTGAAACCCTCTTTTGAGGCACCCAAGGCAAGAAACTAGGATGAAAACCTCCTTGGAGCCAGACTCGTTGTTTTAAAAGAAAATAAAAATTAAAAAAAGAGAGAAAAAGATACAAAGCAATTGGAAAATTTGTTTTGCAGGTCAGCAAGAGGAGGATAAGCAGAACATGAGAGGGATTCAATCCATCCATCTCATGTCTTCCATTATTCATCCATTCTACCATTTATGAACCCCTCCAACTCAACTTTGAACTTACATATGCTTTGTGTTTTCTACAAGATTCCCTGTAATCCTACAAGATTCCCTATAATCCCATAGGATTCCCTATAAACCTATAGGAGTTTCCTGTAGGAATTACAGTGGCCTTGAAATTCTCAATAAAAGTGGTCCAAGAGCAAAGGGATGACAATCCTGTTTCTGAGAAAAAAAACCATTCACTCTACCACATCATAGCCATGCCTTCCATCACCATGTCACCCTTGTATCCATCCAATAAATCAATTAAAAAAAAAATAGTTTACAAAAGAAAAAAACAAATAGAAGAGAGAGAGAAGAAGGAAAGAGGAACAATACTTGGAGACCACAACTCTCACCTACCATTCCCTACAACCTTTATCCACTCATGTCAACATCCCTCATTCTCCAGAGTTGAGAAAAAGTTTGAAAGTTTAGGGGAGAGGCAACTACAGGACATCCTATAGGTTTCTAGTAGGAATTCTTGTAGCAGCCTATCCCACAAAGGAAATTTCGCAAGTTTGCACCATCTTTAGCACAAGGATTCCAAGGATGAAGAAGCTCCTTGAGAGCTCAACAACAGTAGCAAGATCACCAGCATCACTCTCCAACAGCTACACATCAAAAGAGGAAAATACACAGAAGAATATGCAACAAAAACATAGCACAGAGACATCACTCTCCAGCATGCATCATCATCAAAGCATCTTACCCACAGGTATTTCATCTTACTCATGCTCTCACATTAGTATGATATGATCAAAACCATAGGATTATGTGAGTTGTTTTTATAAGTAAAGGTGGCCAATTAACTTGTCCACCTTCAGCCAATCGACGAGGAGAAAACAGTTAGACCACTCCACACATGGAAAAATTCAAATAAGGACAAAAAGGGAATAAGGACAAAAATGGTTAAGTTACGGAGGAAAGAAGTGGGAGATGATTACGTGGTAAGGTGGAATGATGGACTGATAATCAGACCAACGGTCCAAAAGGAGGTGCTCGTACTTAGACAGCTAGCACACCACCCCACACGATCATCCATATGTGGAAATGAAACATTGATTCCCATACAAAGAGAGAATTAGAAATTTCAATAATTCATCGAAAAAGAGGTTTCTCTCAGCCTTCCTGAAGTAACACCTATAGGAGACAGTCAAAATTTACAGTGTAGGAGATCTATAGGAACCTACAGGAAGCCTATAGGATACAAAGGAGTCAACCTATAGGATTATTAGTGGGCACTAAGGGAGGAGAAATCAAATGTTGTCCTCACCAGAAAATAGTAAAGTGAGGTAGGAGATATACCTTCCATTTTTTCCAATCGAAAGAAGAAAAAAATCCTCAATTTGATTAAGGAAATTACAGTATAGGAGAGTTGTATTGCATGTCATTAAAGGTTAACATTCCTACCTTCCTCACCTACCTGAATTCTTGAACTATATTCACACAAGCCTCTACAATTACCAAGGAAAGATGAAAGCATGTTTCAACAAGACGGAACCCACAAACACAGTAAGGATCCACCAGCATCCTCCTATAGTAGAATTTTTCACAAGGCACCAATGTATGGGGTTCTTTGAGAGGATGAGAGGATACAATGATGAGGTGGCTAGGGAATTTTCTCTCTCACTCATACCCCTCGCTAGGACCAATGCCACTGTTTTGGTGAAAGGACTATCAATAGTAATTACCCTTGAATTTATAAGTAGAATCATTACACTCCCTTTAGGGTTACCATGGAGAAAATAAGACAAGCGTAATAACACCCTTGCAAAGACAAGACTCTTTTTGGATGGAGAGGAGCCAATGGAGGAAAAAAATGGGGTTAGAAGGGAAAGCATTCCATACCTTTGGAATGAAGTTAGTTACCACCTCATTAAATACATATCACGTGAAGGGAGATACAATGTGGTGTACGGATATGACTTCAGACGCCTCCAAGAACGCAGATTTGGAGAAAACACACCTCCTCAAAACATATTGAGTATACCCTATTTTCTTCTTCAATCAATGATAGACATGAGCATCAAAGTGAAAGAGGGAAAACATCAACAACTAGCCCATCATGGGTTGATCAAACTCATCATAGAAGATGCTCTACAAAACCTAAGACTCCCTATTACATGGAAAACCTTCATAGACATGCAGGTAGGAGGAGCAATTCAAGCTCTTGAATATGACAAAATCCCCACTGCTAGTGAGAGGGGAGAATAAACAAAAGAGCAAAATGAAGAAGAAACAAAGGAGGAAAAAGAGGAAGAAAAAGAGGAGGAGAATGAAGAAGAGATAGAAGAAGGAACAAAAGAAGAGACAAATGAGTGGAGTGAGGGAATAGAGGAAGAAGAAGAAGAGGAAGGAAAGAACGAGAAGGAAAATGGAAAAGATGAAACAAAATAGAAGGAAAAACAAAGGTCTATAGTTCAAGGAAAATAAGGGCAAGAATCACCAAGGGTATCTCCGGAACCCACAGAGAAAGAGGCAGCAGCTGCTCTTACTTCCCTAAGTACACCTATCAAATCAAAAAGGAAGAGGAAAATACAAGCACTTTAGGACAAGAAAGAGGACTAGAATTATACAAGGGAGACCTCAAACCCCCACCAACACTCCAATTGTCATTGAAGATTCACCAAAGCAGTAAGAAAAGGGAGCCCCTCTAGAGAAAAATCAAGGAGAAGGATCATCAAAACAAGCCTCTCCAAAATCTCCCATCACTTATGTTAGGAGGCCTATCACAAGGTCAGCCTCATCAAAGGGAAAAAGTATCCTACAGGAGACACAGGTAGACCTACAGGAAGCAGAGGAAATCCTACAATAAACTCTGTCAAACCTACAGGAAACACAAAAAACGGACCAAGAAGGTATCACTCAACAAGAACAAAGAAATAATACCAAGAACTAAGAGAACCTAGTCCACAACCCAACCTCAACTCCTACTACAGGTTCATTGAAGGAGGTAGGGTAATCTCATAGAAGTTTTACATCCCCTTATTCTTTGAACTTGAAAACGAGAGGGCAAGGACACACAGGTGAATGAAAATTGCCAAATCAAAAGCAGTGGAGGATGTAGGCCATATGGAGGAGAAACGGAAGGACATGGGAAGAGAACTGAGTAGCATAAGGGACATAGAGGCAATGATGAAATCTCAGTTAGAAGCGGAGAATCCATGGCTAAGGGGACAACTACAAGAAAGGGAAAGCCAGTTGGAAACTATGGCTAGTTTATCCTTGGAGGGAATCCAGTGCAAGATACCAGAAAAGTCTTATGCCTTGCATCTCAAGGAATAATGGCTACAATTCCAAATCAAGAATTTAGCATAGAGAGGCACTATGCCCTTCCAAGACTATAGACAATTCATTGATGTATGTGATCAAAGCACCTTGGAAGATAGAGCAAAAATGTCTAACTTTTAACTACACAACTTGGCCTTGACATATTTGAATGTGTGGGGCCCAAATTCAAAACTACGAGACTTGCAATTGATGGCCTTAGCATCACGGATGAATCATGATGAGGCGAGAGATATAGAGATGAAAAGGGTAATGTCAAGAGAAGAGACAAAACCCCTTATGATTAGAGTTGAAAAATCTAACCCAATGGCTGTCATCATCACCCACAACCTCATTGCAAATGATCCTAAGTTTGCACCTAGGTACCTTGCTTCATCAAAACAAGCAATCACACACTTTGGAGACATGTTCAAATTGCTAGGAGATGACAACATGCAAGCTTTCCAAAGGAGGTGGAACACCTTGCCTTACAACATAAAAATCAGAGAATACCATTCTCCTCACAGAATGAGAGAGCCACTAAATAGAAAACCCATGTATAAGTAGGCTCTAAAAAGACTCAAAGTCAATTGGATTGGCTTGAGACTCAATCCACCATTGATTTTAGGAATGTTGGAAGGAAGGAAAGAAGAAGAAGAAATAAAGTAGTGGGAAGAGATAGAAGGAAGGTGAGATTTTATTCACAGGAAGAGGAAACTACAACAGAAGCATGGGATGTTAGGGAAGCCACCATGGTAAAGGACATGGATATAGATTAGGTTGCTCAAAGGATGAGCAACACTTTCAGTAGGGGGTGATGATGAGGCTCATCATGGGGTAGTTATATGGACCTTAATACACCTCCAAGTGTACTAAAATCAACTCTTATCATAATTCCTTACATGTTTTAATTATATTTTACTTAATGAGATGAGTAAAAATAAGATGCTATGTCTAGTGGCCTAATGTGCATTGATTCTAGGTTTTTGGGAGAAAATCATGGAAATTTTGGCTAATTAAGGTGTAGGAAATCGAATGAGACAAGAAGGAGAGATTATAGGAGATGGATATTCCTCATTAAATCCTCACTCATTTGAATATCCCTCAATCAAATCACACTAGCTCGGAGTGCAGGCACCCGAGTCATGAAAATCATTGGCAGTCAAGTTAGTGATAGTTAACTAGTTCATATTGACTTTGGGAGCCAAGCCTCCTTATATTTAAGGAAGTTGTTGGAGACTTCAATTGTATAAATAAGGAAGCCTAGAGCCTCATTAGTATTCAGATTTTTTATGTAAGAGAACTAAGTATTTTCGAGTTGAAGGATTGCGACAAAACACTATTATGTATTTTTTGATATGATAATGAGAATGAGCATTTCGTCGATCCAACAATGATTTGACTCAGAGGGCTGAAGCTCTTGGGTTAGGGCCCAAACCTAGCAGTAGAGGTTCCTATTATTGTACTTGTATGCTTAGGTTATTTCACAGATTACATGTTGAATTGATTTTGGCATTGTTGCATTGCAAGTATTGGTGAATTTGATAAGTTTTCCTCCATTTGTGCATAACTTTAGCATTAGATTTAGAGAGATAAAGGAATACCAAAAAGGATGATAGCAAGTGGATCTTGCCTCACTCCTCCCTTCAAGGACCATGGTTTGAGGAAAAAAATCCTATTTAGCCCCAAAAAGACAGAATTTTGATTTCTTATGGAACTTAGGGTTTTCTGCTAACTAGGCCAACATATTTTCAATTTTCAAGGATAGGTTTCAATTGTTATTTCTGATATCTCCAACTTTGTATTAGATTTCATGGTGTTTCAAAATATGTTGCAAGTATTTCCATGCATGAACAAGGCAAATGAATGCTGAAATTTTGTTTTCTTATGTTGATTGGAAAATATTTCTTGTTTTGACATGATTCATGGGTAAATGCCAGTGATATGACTATTGTAGGAGTTTCAATAGTGCAGGGAGATCTCATGTCAGCAGCCCTAGCCTAACATCATCCATCCATGATCACCAAAAGCCACTAAGTCCATAAATTGATTTATCATTCTATAAGAAAAACTTTCCATGTTTGGTGAGCAAATCTAACCATCTTACAAACTTTGGTTTGAGTTCTAAGAAATTCCTAGTCACTCCCTTGCCTTACTCCTTCCATCATTCACCTTCCCTAATCCCTATACCACCTTCCAAATCAATCCTTATTCTTTCAGTTGTATCCTGTAGGTGCATTAGGACATCCTCTAGGTGCATTAGGACATCCTGTAGGATGACCTGTAGTTGTCCTATTTTGAGGCCGATTTGTGAAAAATGCATCCACAAAGATAGGAGAAGACCCCTGCTTGCCTCCCAAGTCACTTGACCCTTCACAACCATATCTCTCCACACTTAACCCACCTGTCATACAACCAAGAAGAATTAGCATTCACGTTTTCACAAAAAAGGACAAAAAGAAAAAGGTTATTGTGTTCATTCATCTGCACAGCAGTAAAGTGCTTGATTATCTCAGATTGCATGCTTAGGATAGTTAGGGTTACACATGTGTTAGCTTAGAATTATTCTGAAGCAAGATCTCTTAACAAATAGCTATATGAGTGGTGTTTTTATAGGATTTTTTTTCAGTCTTTCATTACTGCAGTAGACAATATTTCCATTCTCTCAATTAGGGTAAAATTCCCCTTTCTCCATTGGTAATCAAACTTTTTCTAAATCAATAGAAGGTTGGTTTGAGAAATCCTAGTGGTCTATCACCAGCTCAGTAGTGACAAAGAGTGGACCCATTACATCTACTTTTGTATACAACACTATCACCTCCAAGTTTGTACGAACCCCGGGTTGATAAAGTAAAGTTGGTAGCCCCAGGATTTGCAACATTCTTGCTGCAATACTGGTGCTCATCACTAGGATCTTTTTCCTACAAAGTTTTCAGACCTGAAGGGCATCATAGGCGACTTGGGTGTGATAAAAATAACTTTGAAACTGGACGTGAACCTTATTAAGTAGAGGTCATAGTACCTTAATCCCAATTACAAGGAAAGTTCACTTGGAATTGGATAAGATGTTAGAAGCGGAACCATTGAACTTGTGGAAGAGTCTGATTGGGTGAGCCTGATGGTGGTTCAAGAAAAGAAATAGAAGGGATCAATAAGGATTTGTGTAGATCTAAGGAAGCTTAATGATGCCTGCGTCCATGATCCTTTTCGACACCATTTACTAATGAGGTGTTGGACAACGTTGGAGGGCAAGAGGCCTACTTGTTCACTGATGGGTTCTTTGGGTACCATCAGATTAAGATCGCACCAGTAGATAGGAGCAGAACAACCTTCGTGATAGAATGGGATTGTTTCCAGTATACTGTAATTCCATTTGGACTCAAGAATGCACCGACAATATTCTCTCATGTAGTCATCGTGACATTGAAGGAGTTTATTCATAAATTCCTGGAGGTATATTTCAATGACTGGACGGTGTTCGGCCTAGTAAAGTGACATTTTTCAAGGCTATGCTTAACGTTGGATACATGTTGAAGATATTTGATCGCGCTGAACCTGAAGAAGTGTTTGTTCTATGTCCCCTTTGGGATTTTGATGGGTCACATGGTATGCAAGCAAGGGTTGATGGTGGGCCCTACCAAAATTGTGGTAATAGTGAACTTAGAGGCCTCGAGGAGTGTCAAACAGTTGCGTGAAATGCTAGGCAATACAGGATATTACAGGAAGTTCATGAAGGCTTATGCTCAGATTCCTATGCCCATGGAGAAATTATTAAAGAAGGATGCTACATTCTATTGGGATGAAGATTATCAACACAGTTTGGACGTATTGAAAGAAAATATGGTCATCACGCTAATCTTGGTCTTCCCGGATTGGAAGAAGTAATTCCATGTGCATGTTGATGCCTTGTGTATTGCATTGCGAGTAATGTTGACATAGGCCGGTGAGGGAGAGATGGACCACCCTTTAGCCTTCACGAGCAGGAAATTATCGAAGGCCAAAAAGAATTACTCAATGATAGAGCGTGAAGGATTAGCTATGGTATACGTCGTTCAAACGTTTAGGCACTATCTATTGGGCGAACATTTCAATATGTACACAAACCATTTTGCCTTGAAGTACCTAGTCAATAATCCTATTTTGGGGGGGAAGATATGCAGATGGTTTTTTCTATTTCAAGAATATGACTTTGAGGTCATTGTGAAGCCAGGTAGGTTGAATGCTAGATTGGATCGTCTGTCGCGGATTGAATCAGGGGAGGACCTTACTAATCTGGAGGAAGGGTTGCCCGATGCATAGCTCTTCACGGTGCATGTAGCGGATAATAATTTCGTAGACCTTATCCACTTTTTGACAACAGGAATGACTCCAAAAGGATACACCAGTTAGAAAAAGAAGGAACTAGTGGTGCATGCCACAGATTTTTCGGTGATCGCTGGATATTTGTATAAGATGGGTGCTGACGAGATCTTGCAAAGGTATGTGCCTAATTTTGAGAGCAATATCAACCTAGCCAAAGCTCATTGAGGGGTTTCGAGAGGACAATATGCAGGAAAGGAAACCATGTAGAAGATCTTGCATGCAGGGTTATGGTGGCCTACATTGCATAAAGATACCAAAGTTTATTGTAAAGCATGTGATGCATGTTAGAGAATGGGTATACCATTGTGGAGGGACGAGCTTCCCTTAAATACTCAAGTCTCATTGTAGCCTTTTTGAAAAATGGGCAATTAATTATGTTGGGCCAATTTAGCCACCAGGAAAAAAGACAGGTGCGCGCTATATCATCACCGTGATGAAGTATCTAACTAGATGGAAAGAGGCATAGCCTTTGAAGGATTGCATAGTGGCTACAACAACGAAGTTCTTGTTTGAATGTGTTAACTAGGTTTGACTTCCCTAAGGTGTTGATGAGTGATCGAGGTACACATTTTTTGAATGAAACAATCAGCTCACTAACTAAGGAATTTCAGGTCTATCATCAGAAGAGCACATTGTATCATTATCAGGCTAATCGAGCAGTTGAGGCCTTTAATAAGATCTTGGAGAATGCGTTGATGAAGATCTACAATGCACAACGAAATGACTGGGTGGTGCACGTACCTGTGGTGTTATGGGCATACAGGAATACTTGCAAAAAGTTAATAGGATAGACACCTTTTATATTGGTCTACGGTGTAGAATTTGTGATGCCTATGGAATATATCATGCCTAGTCTATGCATAGTAGCTATCATAGGGATAGCAAATAGTGAAGCCTTGGAAGAATGGCTCTCGCAGTTGATGGAGATTTAAGAAGACACATTCTTCGCTGGATTACATCAACAAGTATAGAAGGAACATGAAAAGGCATGGAACGACCACCATATCAAGTTGAGCACATTTAAGGTAAACAATTTGGTCTTATTATATGATATTAAATGTTGGCTTGATGGGGCCTGACCTAGGTTTGGAGTTGATTTAGCCAAATAAATCCTGGTACTACTGGCCCTTTCGACAATAGTCCGTGGAGCATGGACCAAGGTCTCACCTGAAGTAGTATGGGAGGGTACTAGAACCAGGTTTCCACACCCTGGGGATGTCTTGATGGGTTCAAGTGGTCGTACATTGCTACACGCACTTACCCGTACCTCATAGCCTGAGATGTTGCCTTTGCGCAACCCTATTTGGGGGGCCAAACAGTGTTATTACCCAAGTCCTCACTAGTAACCTGATATTAGTTTATTAACTTAGCTTATGTGTACGCTTTAGTTATGCTTATCAATATTCACAATTCATACATGTGCGTGCAGTAAATAAAACAATATAATTGCAAATGATATCAAACATACAATAACTCAGAACAGATATGCAAGATTGGTAACAAAACTTCTCTTTATTATTCTCTTCTCTGGTTACAGACTCAGCTCTACCCTGCCCACTCAGCTGTAGGAGTCTGCGCACTTAGCTGTGGACTCTACTAGGTCTCTGCGCACTTAGCTGCAAAGCCTCTTCCTACTACTATGACCCAAGACACACTTAGACTCTTCTTTTATGCTTCACTATTCCATTCCATCCATTCTATTCTATTTCTGGATGATCTCTCTAAAACTTAGAGCCTCGCTCTATTTGTAATGCCCCACTTAAATCTTATCCTACAAATTTTGTTAATGTTTACATTATCTAAAAATATTCAGAAATATAGGTCTAATATAAATTCATGATTTCCATTATTTAAATTCTCCACTTACCTTCTCAAATTGAATATTGGGTAGAATTTGGTCTCCTTCCATTAATTCAAAATGTATGAATTCATTTCACATTACCCAATGTACCCTCACATTTATTAAAGAGAAGACATGGTCCTCTCCATGTAATTACATTTCACATTCCCCCATGTACCCTCACATTTACTTGGGAGAAGACATAGTCCTCTCCTAACTCATTATCAATATATATATTCATTTCACATTACCCAATGTACCCTCACATTTATTAAGGAGAAGGCATGGTCCTCTCCATGTAATTAAATTTCACATTCCCCCATGTACCCTCACCTTTTCTTGGGAGAAGACATAGTCCTCTCCAACTCATTATATATATATATATATTCATTTCACACTACCCAATGTACCCTCACATTTATTAAGGAGTGGACATGGTCCTCTCCATGTAATTACATCTCACATTTCCAAATGTACTTGGGAGAAGAGAAGTCAACCATAGGGATGGGTGAGGAGTGAATGACATTAATGAGTGGTGGTTGAGATGGAGAAGGGAAGGAGGGTATAAAAAGGGAAGGGATAAGAGAGAAGGGGAGAGTTTTTGGGAGGTTTGGCTCATGATTGTGGGGGTTGGTTGTGATTGTTTGGACTTGTTATGATTTTGGGGAGACCTTGGAAACCTATGGAGGTTTCTTGGGTTTGAGAGGAGGAAAGTATTGTTATATGGTTTTGCACATTCTTCTTGAGGACACACTATATCTGGTTGGACTTGGGCACGGAGGGCTAGGGAACCTGTGGAGGTTTCCTGGGCTAGGAATTTGTTTCCTAGTAGGCTGGGTGGTAAATCCGGTTGGATCGGTGAGAAGGAGCTGTTAGCTGGAGCTATCCGACAAATGTATCATCATCAACCGCCGGAGCAGGTATTTTCCATGAACTACTCTTATTAAGTTGATGTCAATGGAATGCTCATCTTAATTTATGTTGTTATGATAAATGATCAGATGTTAAATGTTTAAAATTTTTCGAGAAGGTCAGAAAGCTTCTTTTATTACTTGCAAATCAACAGTATAATAGATCTGTTAGTCATAATAGAATAAGGCTCTAATAATAGGAATCGGGTTCTTACACGTGGTATCAGAGCCAGGTTAAACCTCTAGGACCTATGGACCCTTATTTT
>APFE030021275.1:0-12454 GCA_000404065.3 Pinus taeda
TGGTCAGGTCCCCAGGATATCAGTCTTAAAATCTTCCAATAGATTCCCGATTTCCACTCTTGTAATGCTTCCTCCCAAGGCTTTGTTGTCTCTGGTGATCGCATAGCGTCTAGTTGGTTTTAGCCTTGTACTTCCCCTGGAGCACCTGATGCACAGGTCTATAATATTGTCATAATCTTCTTGATAAATATCACCCCTACCCATTATATTCAGTGTTTCTACCCATTGGTCTTTCATACCTTTAATCGTTGTGGTTTTTAGAACATTATCAGGTAGATTTGCATAAGGAGATCTTTGCAAATTATATTGGAAATGCTCCACATATTCTTCCAGAGTCTTGTTAGGCTTAGCTACCAATTGAAAGATTTCATCTTTTAGTTCTCTAGTTCGGTAATAATCTTGGTATTTTTTAAGGAAGGATGTTTTCATCTATTCCCAATCATTGATGGTACCTCCACCAAGTCCCATAAACCAATGTAGGGATGCTCCCTTCAAAGTAGATGGGAATAGTTTCAGCTTTTGGGGGTCGGTGGTGTAATTATAACCCCTACATAGGACATCAAATTCAAAAAGGAATGCATCAGGGTCTTCTAAAGTTAGCCCATGAAAGGTTGGAATATTCTGTAATGGGATAACTTTCATGGGGGCATTGATAACTATGTCCACAATAGGGTATTGTAACATAGAGGTTTGGGGCTGTCACTGATTATTGGCCATTTGGTAAAAAATATGCCAATATTCTTCAGTGAACTCTAGAGCTAGAGAGTTGTTCCTAGGGTGTCCACAAGAGGCTGGAATGATTCTAACAGTGCTACCTCGATCCAAAATACTACGTGTCCTTTGTTAAATCACTACTTCAGAAGATCTAGGTTTTGATGATTTAATTTTAGGACTACATGTTTCTCCTTCTCCTTCACGAAGGTTGCAAGAATTCCCTTCTTGTGAAGGGTGTGGTTGTGAATTTTCAATATCTTGAAAACTCCGTTCAAACCCTTCAGCCTTACTGTGAATCTCAGCGTTAGCTATAGATGGTGATCTTGTGGCCTAAAGGGAAACAATAGGATGTCTGGTAGCAATAGTTCGCGGTCCTACTGATGAATGAGACTCAGCTTTTCTTATGATTTCCTCAATAAAGTTTGATCTTCCAAGGGTCATTGGCATGGAAAATTTTAGGGGCTAATGTTCGCCCAATGGGCTAATTTTCCATGATTTTTCCAAAAAACGATTCGCCAATTTCCAATTTTTATAAAAGATGATTCGCCCAAATTTTAGAATCTAAAATTATTTTACCTTAAAAATCGCCAACATTATATAGTGGCTATATGATAAATCATTATAAATTTGAATAATTTTACAAATATATCATTGAAAAATTTATAGTTTGCATATTAGGGATTAGTGAGATTCGCCAATGTTTCTAAACTTCAAGAAAATTTTCCATCCTTAAAATTTTCCTTGGTCATTGGACCCTTAGATTTTTCAGGTTTGGGGGGAGGAATTATATCCTTTTCTGGTCTTTTCTTCTTAGTCATTCACACAAAAATACAAACATTCATTTCTACTTTAAATTCCTACGCAATTCTGCTGGAAAGTGGGCAGAGGAGCGAGCATTTACTCGTTCATTACACAGGTTCTTACCTTCCATTTTTAATACACAATTATCTCTCAACAGACATACATCACTCTTTGTAAAATGGCAACACTCTCCCCGACAATGACGCCAAAATGTTGGGTACTAAAAGGTGTCTTTTTAAAACTCCTAATTGCCTCACATTAATTATCAACCTGGGTAAGTCTTTTTATTCCAAGAGTGTACATAATATGTGCAAGCTATAATTCCAGAGAGTAATGCTTTAAAATAAGTTATTAAATTGAATAAAAGAGTAAACAGATGCAATCATGACTCAATCTCAAACAAAAACATAATTCAATCTTAATCAACCAATTCGAATGATAATCAACTGAGAGCACCGTAGCATTAACTAAGCTCTTTCAGTTGGACTTAAACTACTAGATAGAAGGAAATCATTTAATGAATAACGCTCTATTCTTTAATTAATCAGAAATGATTATTTAACTGATAACTAATTCAATCCACAACATGAATTAAATAAAACCAACTAGGATTGCACATTAATGAAATGAATACCAGAAATCTGAATTAATGAAAATAAATCAACTACAAAGCTATAAAGTAGAATAAACTTGCAGGAAATGGAAAAAGCATAAAACAAGGAAAAACAGTAAGATCCACTAGAGACTGCGCCTTAGCCACCAGTGAACACTGCTTAGCTACTACAGAATATCTGAATGAACAACATTGCATGTGATGAATTAATCATCAAAGTCACTTCTCATTACAATACGATCCTGTTATTTAGAATCACACTTTTGTAAATTAAAATTACAATTGAAGTAAAGGCGAGAGATCCTTCTTCAGTTTTCCCTTTTATAGTCAAAAGAGAAAAAGATAAATGTGATCCCTTAGGATTAGGAGATACTGATGGATTCACAACTAAATGCTATCTTCAAACAATTCTTCCATCTTGTGCTGATCTTCTTGATTCGTTCCTTGGTTCGACTGCACACAACACATCTCATTTCCCTTGATTAGCTTTTGTTGTTCTGATTTTGGAACATCATCTATTCCATCTGTTGTTTTTCTACATAAAAAGTAATGAGAGTTTGTTTGGTCGATCAAATCGTATCAAGAGAAGTTTCATTCATTCCTTATCAAAATCTTATCAATATGTTATTATATCATGGCACAAAATGGATAAGAAAGGAGGAAAAAGACAGTAATCAAGAGTAAATACATACCTATTGCAAGGCTCAACACAAGCCAACACATTTCACACATGTATTGTAACTGTTGTAAGACTAATCTTTAACACTTGTGATGCATGTTGCTTTAACCTGTGTTCTACATTTGAAATATTTCACTTATTGTAATACATAATGTATTAATGGAAATGTGTTCTATATGTTGTTAATGTTGTCTCGCCCATTTAGACTACTCTCCCGGACATTAGATAGACCTTTTAGATAGAACTTTCTATAACAACCATTGTACTCATGTGGACTAATCCATTGAGTGTTATACGTGTTACCTTACCTTTTGTGTTGTGACTGCTGCATTTGTGTGGAATGTTCCACCTTAAGCTGCGTATGTCTTGTTGTGTTGTGTGTTCCTAGCAGATTTGGGACTTCTCCCAACTAACTTGGGACTCACTTGCACCCTCTCCCTCTATGGTGAAAGAACTATTGACACAAGTGATACTTACACTCACCAGGCACACAAACCTCACTTCTCGAAGACAAAGAAGACCACTCTTGTATGCTGACAAGCAAGAGTTGAGGAAAATCCTTAATATAATGGCAACTGGGCCATCATACCTGATGGGACTCCCACACCAAATGGTGTGAGGTCTAGTTGGGACTTCATACCATGGTGATCCCCTAAATTTTGGCAGATCTAGCACCGTCAACACGTAGTTTTTCGGGTCTTGATCTTTCAAAGCCATTTTGAGGCCCTAAACGATGATATTTTGGAAAATGGGAAAACCCTTAGCTTTTGGAATGGGTTTGCAATTTTTTTATCCTCGAACATATATTTCTAACAAGGTATTGTACACGTCAAACATAGCTCATATAGTTACGACCATGAGAAGTTGATGTACCAACTAACTCCAACATGGCCCACAAACTTTTGGTTCTTCATCTCCTAGGGTTTTTAGCTTTTTATATATTTAGGGTTTTCCATTATTTCTAAATAATAAAAATGCCTCCACGCCTCATTGTAACACAATTCATAGATCATGTATACCTCACATCTCTTCTCAAAGATAAGCTACCAACGCCCAAGCTAGTTTATTTCCATTCTACATGTAAACAATTATCAGTATTTATTATTAATTAATTGAAGTTCAAATTTTGTATTACATCCGTGTTTCTATTTAAATCGGTATTTCATTTCATTCTTTCATAAATCAATATCAATGAGACTAATTTTGTTGTTCTTATCATATTTCAAATGGAGATAAGGTATTGGTCGCATTTTTTTGTTGACATATTCTGCAGTAAGGGGTTATTTATAGATCTGTAAGTTTGAACGCCATTGCTCAAAAAAGGTATTAAATCACTCACATCTCCTCTAGCATGAACAAGGGATATATTTAAATGAATTTCTCATCGTTTAACCCATTCCAAGTATGATTAAGGTCATGGTAAGTTACAATATTTCCAGATATTGTATATCTAATTTCCTTAGTAGATATGATTTCATTGAGGAAGCAAACATATAGAGATGGGATGCACACCATTGCAATGATATGTTAGATCTTAGATGCAAGACTATAAATATTGTTCCTATTATGAGAATTTGTTGATCTATACTCGGTCTTGGTGCATCTTAAGCTTGATATAGGTTGCAGTAAATACTATTTTTTATTACCAAAGGAGGAAGACATCACTTAATTAGAATATTGTGGCAACACAATTCTCACTCTATTTGGGCATCATGCAAAACTTGAAGGCTTGATTATGATCTGATTTGAAGAGTGCTACAAGGAGGTCTCCAAATATTATGTTTACAATATGAATAATATGTAGTCAAAAGGTCAAATCCCTGATATTTGGAACACCCAATAGATAGTAAGTATTAAGTAAGCATGTATGGGAGGTTAATTGAATTTGTTAGCTTTCAGAGATGAACGCTTCACTGTCACATGATTTGTATTCTGATTTTAATAGGCTGGTAGGTGAACCTTTTGAAAAGTGTGCTAAGGGAGAGGGCGACACATGCCATCTTTCCAATATTAATGGAGGGTTTTATAACAAGCTTATGCTAATGGATAATAATATAAATAATATGCCCCTCATAGCTTCTAAATATGTATCAACATAACAAAAAAGTTTCCAATTTACAAAACGCTGTGTCCTAACTGCTAATTTCCTTAAATATAATAACTTGTAATTTCCTTTTAAAAGATTTTATTCTTCCAAATACAAAAATATTTGTTCAATTTGTCTGATAAGAAGGTGATGAACTAATTCGTATTTCTCTCTGCATGGCTAACATATATTATTTTGGCATTTTAGCCCATTTAATTTCACAAGTAAGAAATAAAACGCACATAACAAGAAATCGAATCACACAAGAAAACATAGGGAATTTTACATGGTAAAACTTTAACAATGTGTCAAGGAAACCTCCACGGGGTAAGGGATTAGAATTCTTATTACACGAAAGTCAAGAATGACTCTCCAACATTACATCAAGTCTCTCGAGAAACATCATTTTAATACTAAGACTCCATTACATAACTCCCTATGGTTACACAACTGTTTGAACGGTAAAACCAAATTTACCAAGACAACTACAATCATTTTAATTGTTGTGATTCTTAACAATATCCACCTTGAAAAAAATTTACTAATCCCTTGCCCATACCCATTCGTCATCTCTTCGACAAACCAAGATAAGCCAAACACCATCACACCTTCTCCACCAATACTGGTTTCGTGAACATGTCTGCACAACTCTCCTATGCCTGGAACTTCTTGAGATCTACTTTATCGTCATTAATCACATATCTTTCAAAATGATATTGTACATTAATACTCTTAGTCTTGCTGTGATAAGTTGAATTTATAGCCAAATGAATACCACTCTAATTGTCACAAAATGCATTCACTTTCTCCTGCATCCTTCCAAGCTCATCAAGTAGAAATTTCAATGAGATTTACTCTTTACAATAATTTAAAGCAGCTATATACTCTGCTTCAGTATTGGACAAAGCAACTATTTCTTAAAGCTTTGACATCCAAATAATTTCTCCACTTGCAAGAGTAAATACATATCTTGTAGTAGATCTCCTTTTGTCCAATTCACCTGCATAATCAGCATCCACATATATGAATATGGAATATCCACTACCATTAAAAATAATACAATGGTCACTTGTGCCTCTCAAACACTGAAGCACCCAATTCATTGCTCGCCAATGTTATTCTCCCAGATTTTCCATGAACCTGTTCATAAATCCAACTGCATGTGAAATATCATGTCTAGTAGATGCCATCACATACATCAAATTTCTTACCACATTTTCATATGGTACAAAAGGCATATACTTCTTTTCTTCATTAGTTCTAAGACCCAAACCTAAAGAAAGCTTAAAATGGGAAGCTAAAGGAACAGTAATACGTTTCATATTATCCGTACTGAAATTTGCAAGTATTTCTCCACATAATTTTTTTGTGATAACGAAAGATTTCGATTTTTCTTGTCTCTATGTATCTCCATGCCCAAGATATGTTTGTAGCTCCAAGGTTCTTCATATCAAATTTCCTATAAAGTTGAGCCTTTAACCTATTGATCCCTTCCATGATTTTTCTTGCAATAAGCATTTCGTCAACATACAAAACCAAGATAATGAATATGCCATTGAAAATTTTAAAGTACACAAAATGATCATACTCACTTCTAATGAAGTTATGGCTCACCATGAAGGAATCAAGATTTTTGTATCACTACCTAGGAGAGTGCCTCAAGCCATGCAATGATTTCCTAAGCTTGCAAACTTATGTTATGTTGTGACCTTGTACAAAACCTTCTAGTTGTTCCATATGGATCTCTTCAACTAAATATCCATGAAGGAACATTGTTTTAACATCTAACTTTTCTAGCTCAAGGTCAAGTAATGTCGTTAGTGCTAACACAGTATGAATAGAAACAAGTTTTACGACTAGTGAAAATATCTCATGGAAGTCAATACCTTAAACCTAAGAGTACGCTTTTGCTACTAAGATCACCTTATATCTTTCAATACTTCCATCAACATTTTGCTTCAGTTGAAGACCCATTTGCATCCGACAACACTTCTCTCTTTAGGAAGTTGTACAAGATCCCAACTTTTTTTTCTTGGCTAAGGAATACATTTCTTCGTCCATAGCGTTCTTCCATTTTTCATTATCTACATCATCCATTTCTTCTTGATAACAATAATTATCCCCATATTTAGTAATCAATGCAATAGATAAAGCATAATATTCATACCTTTTTGGCATTCGTCTTTCCCTTGTAGACCTCCTTAGAGTGATGGGTTCTTGAATTGGTTCCTGAAATTTTGTAGTTTCCTTTACATCTTCTTCTCCTTTTTCTTTAGAAGTCTCTTTTTCCTTCTAACTTTCTGAAAAAGGTTGAGTCTCCAACCAAATGTGTTGATTCAACGATACCTGTTCCTATTCAACTTTTTCAACATCTGATTTTAGAAGAGAAGATTCATCAAATGTTACATATCTACTAATGACTATCTTACGTGAAGAAGGACAAAACAACCTATATCCTTTCATCATATTGTCATACCCAACAAAGACATAAAATTTTGCTTTTGGGTCTAACTTAGAACGTTAATTTTTGGGAACAATAGCGTAGGCATCACAACCCTAAATTCTTAAATATGAATAATCACAAGGATGACTGGACCAAACTTCTTTCGAAATTTTACAATTAATGGAAATTGAAGGTGATCTATTTACAAATAACAAGCAATGGATATTGCTTCTTCCCACAACTCCTTCTGCAGTTTAGTATTGTTGATGATGCTTTTATCTCTCTTCATAAGAGTCTAGTTCATACATTCAACAACGCCATTTTGTCAAGGAGTATAGATAGTAGTTTTTTGTCTAGAAATCCCTCCATCCTTTCAATATTGTTCAAATTATAAGGAAGTATATTCACCACAATTTTATGTTCTTAAATATTTAATTGTTTTGCATGTTTTATTTTCCACCATAGCTATAAATTGTTTAAAAACATTAAATACATCAACCTTTATTTTTAACATATAGACTAAGACTTTCCTGGAATAATCATCCATAAATGTTACAAAGTAAGATGCACCTCCATAATATATTGTGGGATATGGTCCCCAAAGATAAGAATGAATATATTCCAAAATTCCTTTATTATTATGACTACCAGCTTTACATTTAAGTCTACATTGTTTTCCATATACACAATGTTTACAAAAATCCAAACTCAATGATTTCAAATTAGGAATTAATTTGTTATTCACTAGTACCTAAAGACCCTTCTAGCTCATGTGACCCAATCGTTGATGTCATAGGTGAGTATCTTCTCATGCCTTCTCAGATACAGTCACTGCCTCATTGACCCGAGAACTTCCTTTAAGCCTGTAAAGGTTTTGAATATTCTCTTCCTTCATAACAATGAGAGAACCCTTTCAAAATTTCAGCACTCCACCTTGATCTGTAAATCTATAACCCTCTGAGTCAAGTACTCCCAAAGAAATCATTTTTTTTCTCAACTCACGTACATGTCTAACATCAGTCAATGTTCTAATTGTCTCATCATACAATTTAATTTTGACATTTACCACCCCAACAATTTCACGAGATACATTATTACCCATAAACACAAAACTACCATTCACAGCTTGATATGAAGTGAACAAATTTCTATGCAGACTCATGTGATAAGAAGCGCCAGAATCTAACAACCAATTTTCATGATTTCGATAAACATTGCAAATAGGAAATCTTCATCTATCATTCCTGATTCAACAGATAAAACTTCATCAATCATACCTAATTCAAATTGATTTTATTCCTTCTTTGGGTTTTCAACATTTTTTTTCTTTTCCAACAATCTTTCTTGAGATGGCTTATTTTTTTGCAGTACCAACATTTGGCTTTACACATATTGCCTCTTGACTTTGATGTGGAAGAACTTCTTAATTTCCTTCCTCTTTCCATGGACCATCCTCTGGCTACCATAACCTTTGGCATGGAAGTTTCAATGGGAAACTTTCGCCTTACTTCTTGTGATAACAGAGCTACCACAACATAATCAAATTCTAAAGATTTAGTTGTGCTCAAAATGATAGAAGTCACAAAGTGATCCAAAGACTCGGGGAATGAACATAACAAGGTAATAGATTTATCTTCTTCTTCAAATTTAACATCCATATCTGACAATTGGAAAATAAGTGTATTAAATACATTTAAGTGTTCTGCAATTTTAGTACCCACCTTTATCTAAAGGCTATACAACTACCTCTTCAAATACATTTTGTTGGTTAAATACTTGGTCAAATAAAATGTTTCCAATTTTCCCCACAAACCTGTTAATGAGGTTTCTTCAACAATGTTGAACAGAAATTCACCGGCCAAGCACAACCTGATGGTACTCAGAGCTCAGGCATCGAAGTCTTCCTAATCCAAATATGTCATGCCAATAGGTTTCTTTCTAACCCCATCTAATGATTTGTGCAACCCTTGTTGCAAAATAAAATCTTGTACCTTCAGTTTCCATGATGAAAAATTATTCTCATGAACTTCTCCACCTAAAAGATAGATTTAGCCATTTTAGCCATTTTCTTCCTACAATGGTTCTTTCAAATGACTGAGTTATTTAAAAATTCTGCTACTAGGGTTTCCTTCTTTCAACTAGGGTTTTTTCTGTAACAAATATTTTGTATTCTTGTTTGAAATTTTCAACTAGGGTTTTTTCTGTAACAAATATTTTGCTTTCTTGTTTGAAATTTTCAACTAGGGTTTCACCTCTCTTTTAATACCAAAAAAGCTCTATATACCTTTGAGAATATCCACAAAAAATGTTTTCTATTCTTTAAAATGACAAAACCCAACTTTCGTTGACATAGTTGAAAAAACCAAACAATTTCTACAAAAAAATTCTTCAACTGGTCTTCAAATAACCCTACTTATTTTCTAGTTGACTAATAAATTGAAGAAAATGACAATTTTCCATAAATAATTCAAAACTCAAAATACCTCCATAAGAATTTCCAAAAAAAATATAAATAAATAAATAAAATATTTTGAATTACCCGAGATTCGCTCCCCAAAGTGCTTAGCTACTTCTCTCTATTTTGAGTCAGAATCGACTTTCAACTAAGTTTATTTGACTATAAACATTCACACTCACAAAATATGTTTTATTGGTTGACTTCTTCATTAATAGTCATCTTGATCCTTAGCATGTTGAGATTTTTCTGTTTGAAGTCAAATAGGCAAAAATCTCTGAAGGATGATAACAATAGGGATTCAGTTCCTAGATTAGCTCCAGGTTGTTGGGAGGGAGTTAATGCCTCCTATATTTGATGTGTGGGAGTTATGAGGCTGTTAGATTCTCTATTCTATATAACAGACAATCATTCGGATGATTTGCTAAGAGTGTGTGAGGATTTCTTGATGTAATCTCCAATTTGATTAATATATTCCTAATGCCTATGTTTGGTGGACGTAGCCCAGATTGGTTGGGTGAACCACGTTAAATACTGTGTCATATGTGCTTCTCCTGTGTGTTTAATTTAGTTTTACTGTGCACATGATCTAACAAGTGGTATCAGAGCAAGTTGGAGGTGCTGGTGCAGAGAGGATACCCTGGATCGTTCGCTGGCAGCACGCGTGGAGTTGTTGGTTACGGGAGCACTGTAAAACCTATGCGCGTAGAGCTGTATATTGTTGGAGTGCGGACTTATGTTGACCGGAGCGCTGGAGGTGATATGGTATTGCTGGTGCGTGAACCTGCTAATTGATTGTTGCCTGCCTGCGTGCGTACCTGGTATGTTAAGCAATGAACGGAGCACTGATATCTATTATTTAAATTTCTGGTGCGGCTGTTTATAATTGTTGTGGAAACAAGTTAGTCTGAATTGTTGTGGAAGCGTTTTTCTAGATCAACTTTCGTGTGAAGCATTTTTCAGTCAATGTTGTCTTCTTGTATGATTTTGATGTGATATAAAGGCGAGATATTCGCTTTCTACCTCCCATTTGATATGGTTTGACTGATCGTGAGAGTGGATGCATTAAAACATTATACTGTCCACTTGAATCGTTGAAAATTGACAGTTTGGAAAACTTGAGAGACGTTATGTATGACATAATTCCTTACAACAGCGGTTTTGAGTATTTGAATGGTCGACCAAAATAGCCCAAACAAAATTTGGGACCAGTCATTCAATTCATGATGTTAGCATGTTTATACGACCATTACTTGCTTTGGATTTCAGACTAAATTGGTGCGCTGTTTATAATTGCTGAACTGTTGGCAGTTGTTGGGCGTCTTATAGCACAATTGCAAAAGTTTTGGGGTGCGTTAGTGCACAAATTTTTTTTTTAAAATTCTTTTTTGGTGAGTGTGTTGAAATAGTTCCAAAGGGCAGTTTTTTTTGTTTTAAAGGCAAAGGCAGAAAGGCAGAAAGACATAGGCAGATTTTTTTATTTTTTTTTTGTGAAGGGAAGATATTTTGTTTTAAAGGCATAGGAAAAAAAATTTATTGCTCGTTGGATATTGGAGATTATTGTGTTTTTTATTGATACAAATGGTGAAAACTCAAAGTGCCCGGTTTGAAATTGAGAAATTCAATGGAAAGAATAATTTTGAGATCTGGAAGGTGAAAATGCATGACTTGCTTGTCCAACAAGGCGTGGTAAAGGCATTGATGGGTAAATCCAAACAACCTTACAACATCTCAGACGATGAGTGGGACGAAATGGATGAAAGAGCTGTAAGTGCCATTCGATTATGCCTGGCGGATGATGTCCTGTTTAATATTGTGTCGGAGACAACAGCTGCTGGTTTGTGGATGAAACTGGAGAAACTGTACATGACCAAATCCTTAACCAATAGGATTCTCCTGAAGTGATAGTTGTACGGTTTGCGAATGAAGGAAGGTACATCGATTGTTGATCATTTAAATGCTTTTAATACTCTTCTTGTGCAATTACAAAGTATAGAAGTAAAAATTCCATCCGAGAATAAAGCTATTACTTTATTGTGCTCGTTTCTCGAATCATGGGATCATTTTGTTACTTCTATAAGTCTTAGTTCATCAGAAACTATTGAGTTTGATGATGTAGTTGCATCCTTATTATCGGAAGAAACAAGGAGGAAGACGCATTCTGAAACCTCTACATCAAAAGCTATGATGGTTAGAGGTCGTTCGAAAGAAAGATGCCCCAGGAAGCCGAGCGACTCACGTTCAAAGTCAAAAGGGAAGAAGAGTAAGCTAAAGTTTTGGTTTTGTGGAAAATCAGGGAATTTAAAGAAGGACTGCTGGAAGCGACAACAACAAACTTCAAAAGCAGAATCTTCGACAGAGAAGAAGGAGGCGAATACGACAGATACAGGTTCGACATCAGGTTCAGGTATGAGTGATGAAGTATTATCAGTTAATATGTCAAATCATGGTCAACATTGGTTGTTAGATTCTGGGGCATCAAACCACATGTGTATCCATAAAGAATGCTTTAAGGAATATAAATCAATTAATGATGGAGTTGTGTACATGGGTAATGATGTAACATGTAATATTGTGGGGATTGGGAGCATACAACTACAAATGTTTGATGGAACAATTAGAATATTAACTGATGTGAGGCATGTACCAGATTTAAGGAAAAA